>OMKK01090552.1:9626-31503 GCA_900302305.1 Polymixia japonica
ATCTTAACGAGTGGTTGCTTCAGATCTATTTTGACAGTTGACTGGTCAGTTGCAGTCAGTTCAAGAATGCAAAGCTTTGTTATTGTTGTCAAGTTCAAACCGTCTATACTTTTCATAGTTTTTGTACAGGCTTTTAAGAAGGAGGAAATTAGGTAGGTAGGAAGGTCTCTCTCTCTCTATTCAAAAATTCAGAACAAATAATTTCCTTTGCCCCTGTTTATTTTTTCTTGGTACGGTGGAAAACAAAATGGACCATGTGCATAGAACCATAGAAACCCAGCCAAAACTCCATCAGGTGAAATTCAAGTGCGGGCCTCAACTCAATATTAAGGGACCAATGCCTCCAGGTAGGTATGCTGCTCATTATGCTAAATTTAACTCATAGTCTCTTAATGTCCTGAGTAGAGTAATGTTCTCTGCGGGCTGTATGGCGAGAACTATCACAGTGACAAAGATGTCCATTTTGCAACGTATTTAGTCTAGTGATTCGTTTTGAAATAATAAACAAAAAAACCCAATAGATTTTACAACCCATTTAGCATTTTAGTTGTTTCTACAGTATTTCTATCCGTCCCTCCCAGCAAAGAATCTCTGTAATAAGACTTTTTGTTACTATCCATCCTGATTAAGCAGAAATCCGACATCACTATTTGTCACGGTGGGCTGATTTTCCCTTTTCATTCCATTAGAATCCCTTAAAGTATATTGCAGCAATCAGAAAATGTCCTTAATGACTAGACTTAATGAATATGGTCCTTAAAAACAGGCTCGGTATTCTCATCAAACAAGGGGAAGTGTTTATCGTCTGTTATGCTAAAGTCTCACAAGTCTCTCGCATTTCCATTTGATGTGGAATATATTATTTATTTCATAAGCGTGTTAATGTTTCCTACATATTTCTAATACCCAATTTGATATTCAGACCCATATCCGATCCACCGTGCCCTGGATAAATCATTAGCATCCGTAATTATATTTAACAGTGTTCATTTTAGCATGAGTCGAGTGGATGATTCATACCGATTTGAATATTTAATGGCACAATTACCCACTGACATTCTGATCAATGGTTTTCCTCTCTGTTTAAGTCAGTCTTCATGGCCCTTCAACTAGTTTGGATATAGATTATGCTTATTGTTAATTTGTTAACCAAATGTTAACTGCTGGGAATCTGGGAACGTGCAGTCCAAATGACAACCTTGCCCTTATATTATTAATTATTATTAATAATATTACTAATGCTATTCTTGCCATTATTCGTGACTTTTATTAATAACCTAATATTTTTCTACGCCTACTACATAGTTGTTGCTTGCCACGTCTTAAGAATGTCACCGTTCAGAATGACCCTGTGTTATATACTGTGCACATGATAAATAAAACACTTTGACTTTGACAACCCAAAGAGCAGCTGTGGAGTGATTGGTTGACTGGTAAAAATCAATTATACTTGACGCTCCCTGCCTGTGCCATTATGAGAGCGGCGTGGTGAAGCGAAATTATCATCATTATAGTGTTCGACTGAAAAGTTTGACTGTTAAAGGCCACGGCGTCTTAATGGGAGAATGACAAAATGCCACAACAAATACCAACGCAATGTCACTGCTAATGTCACTGGCATGGCGGGTAGATGTCGAGTACGTGGGAAACCGTGACACCTGAAGAGACAAAACGCTCCTCGTTTGCTCCTCTTTAACCGTTACGGTACACAAGGGTGAGGCGGCTACAGTCGGTAATGCAGTCCAATCACGGCCCCCTTAGTTCAGCTGGGGCTTAGAGACACAGCACTGGGTCAGCCAGGGGACCAGCCATGTGAAACAGCCTAAACCAAGCGCTGCCTTTAATAATGACACACTGCGGCAGTGATCAAGGGGCGGTGGCGCCCCTCAAAAGGATCTATTTTTAGCCGGATCGCGGTGCCAGCAAGTTATGGCCGAGTGCCTAGAACACAAAGCTGTTTGGGACAGTAGAGGTTCACAGCTATTGGCTACGTCCGCTTTCTGGGCCATGGGTAACTAAAGACAGTGGCTCTCTCTCTCTTTCTCTCTCCTCTGCTATGGTCAGGGCGGGGTGGCTTAAGACAACCTGTCTCACTTAGGAGAGGGATTAGACAGGGCTGCCCGATCTCAGGTCCGCTGTTTACGCAGGCTATTGAGCCATTGCTTCATTCATTCAGGGAGAGGCTGCAGGGTTTTGGTATTCCACGGTCAGAGAGAACAGGAGGGGTAACGGTGTCCTTATTGACGTCCGCAAATGATGTGACCGTTATGACGAGGGCCCGATGAGATGTGGAGGTCTTAGGTCTTAGCAACGTATGAGAGGGCTTCCTCAGACAGGGTTAATTGGGGGGAAAGGGGTACATCTTCCATGTGGAAGGTGGGAAGTACCGGGGCCCCTCAATGCTTCCAGGTGGGTTAGTGGCATCGGTGGAAGGGAGTTGTGGACAAGGTGGTTGCCAAGTTGTCAAAATAGCGGCGATTGTTGCCACTAATTTCCCTTCAGGTCCTGGTTGCGAACAACCTGGCCACCTCAATTCTCTGGCACAAGCTGTGCATGCTAAAGCCCCCAAGAGGTCTGCTGCAGGAGCCTCAAAGGAGGCTGTTCAGATGCAGGAGTGGACCTGATCTTTATCAAGCTGTCCTGGAGACTTCATCAAGGATCTTGATTCTAAACAAGTGCAGCGCTAACCCTGGGTGCCGGGATCTGCAGGAGCCCTTATTTTATAATCTGTTTTTTTCTGGTTAGATCTTTTTCTGGACTGAGTGGAGCAGGGGCCCAGCTTAGTGATCTGCTGGATGCCGGAAGCTGGAGGACAGCAGCAACAAAGTTCAGGACATGACCCCACCGTTTGGCAGAGCAGGTCATTGAAGGAGTTTGTGGAGCCTACACTGACTGTTGCTGTGGCAACAGTCTGCAGGAGGATACAGTTCCCGTCATGTCGTTTAGTAATCTACAGCTGGAGGAGTTCTGGCAGATAAACAGAAAGGCACTGAACCTGGATTCCATCAACGTCCATCAACCTGGACTTTCTGAGGCACCCCATTAAACTTGAGGGCTAGGACGTTGAAGCACCCTGTGCAAGCCTCCCATTGGGAAATGTACTGACCATGTGCAACGGAGGGTTATTCACGGTGCTATAGCGATACGTGACCGGACTTGACCCAACTGTGTGGAGGGAAGACGTGTTTCGTGGGGAGTCAGATCTCCAGTAACTTTTTTCAGCCAGAGTTCAGTAGGTTGCGGGACTTGCTGAGGATTGCGCAGGGCTGGTGTACAGGGCCGGGAAGTATCTTCTCCGGGGAGTTATACATAGAGAGGGGGGGACAAATACATAGTGGTAGCAGGGAGCAAGCTCTATGCTCAAGTTTTTTGCTGTCACGGGCTAAGCTAGCAACCTGGAAGAGCAGAACGAATGAGAGGCTGGGGACTGGGCCAGTGAAGGCAGAGGATTATGCTGGGGCTCCAGGTAGAATTTTAATAAGTTAGTGTGGCTTAGTTTGTTGCTGTGTGGGGACTTTGGGGGGTAAACTGTGTAGTGGATGAGCAAGGGAGGCTGGTTCTTACTTTTTGAGTATGAAGGTATTTTTCAGCATAAGGGTTTTATGATGAATGTGGCTTGCACTGGATTTATAAAGGTGAATGAGATTTAGAATTCTCTCTATTGCTTTCTCCCTGTCACTCTCTCTCTCTGTCAAACAGACACACACACACACACACACACACACATAAACAGCCCAGTTAGCCTAGCCGTAAATCAGCCTAAACAATTTTGTGCGGTCAAAATATGAATACAATGTTGATGTTTATGTCCACAGTGAACTGTAATTTGCTCTAGCAGAGATATTATCCCATAGACAAGGAATTTTTCTCTCCTTTCCTCTGCAGTTCATGTATTTGATGGGGTAGGATCTAAATAAGCTTAGCTTCCTCCTACTCCTTTTCTTTTTGAAACTGAGGACAAACAGCTGTTAAAAAAAAATTTATTGACCTGTGCAATGTACTTTCAAAAAAATAAAAATAAAAATAAATATTTGGCTTATGCCACTCCATGGTTTCCACCTAAACATTAACACCCACTACAACTGTTTAGAAAGAAAGAAAGTAAATCTGGTTTCATTGGGTTTTATTTTAAGACACTCACCAGACAGGCCTTTCAGATTGCAAATAGAGGACAACACAAAAACAACAAAACGACACCAGAAGTGTGTCTACAGTAACTAGACACAGGAGGAGTTTATAAAGCTATAATCCTAAAAGATAATCCCTCATTGGGATCCCTTTCACACCGGAACAGTGTTATTAATCAAGCTTGATAGTTAGCAAAGATGGGTATTATAGGATGTCTGCTGAATGTGCCAAATTGGCTGTACATCAACCACGGATCACATCTATATTTCAAATTAAAATTCAATTAAATCCTTTTAGTGTCAGAAGTCCCGCCTCCTGTCTTATCCACCTATCATCTGTTCGTGTGTTTTCTCTCCGTTCATCTGTTCACACCCACCTGCACTTCAGATGACCTGCTCATCAGCCAACGTACTGCTTACCAGCCCGCTCAGTTACTCACCTGTTGCCTGTTTTCCTAATTAGCCTTGCGGTAGATATACCAGTCAGTTTCCACTGATCATTTGCCAGATCGTCTCAGTTGTTTATCTGTTTCGTTTCCACCTGTACCTGTTTTTGTGTGTGTGTGTGTGCGTGCGTGCGTGCGTGCGTGTGTGTGTGTGTGTGTCTGACCTCTGCCAGTTTTGTTATTGCCTTTTTGCCTGCTGGACCTGTTTGGTTGCCTGTTTATTGGATTACCTGACTGTTTCATCCCTACCAGCTTGCTTTGTATGTATGACTGACCTCTCGGCTTTAAACTGTATTCTGATCGCTGGATTTTTCTTTCTACAAGTAAAGGCTGCATTTTACTGAACTCCTGTCTGTTGCCTGATCCGTCTGCACTCGAGTCCTCTGTGGTATTCTGACATTTAATTACATTAAAAGCTATTTCGCTCCATTTCCCTGTGAGCTAACATCACATAGTTGATACAAAGGAATTTCTAATGGAATCTTTCACTTGATTCCTCTAGAAGTTTTGACACTGCCTGGAATTTTCCTCAGTATACTTTCTGGCTGGACGACATCTTATTACACTGTTACAGACGGTGGGTGAAGTAAAACTAGCAGATAATCTCAATATTATGTGAGCACCTCATTACAATTGGCACCTTAATTTTGCAACATCTTTATTATACAAGCATATTTACATAACTGTAAAAGAAAGGTATAGATTGTGTGCGTTATGATTTTGTAAAAGCTTCTGTGTAGTTCCTTGGAAGGCTGGAAGCTAATGTTAAGGTTGGGTGGTCTGGGTACGTACATCCTGCAGATAACATTTATCATGATCATGCGAATGAAATTAAATTGAGAAATACTAAGGCCTTGCCCACACTAATACAGATATTTTGCAAAGCAAACATTTTCCTCTACATTTTGGCCTCTCATCCACACGCAAGGTTAGGTCACTTAAACTGAGATTTTAAAAAAATTAATTTTTATTTTAAACATCTTCTAAAGTGTTGATTTTTTAAACTCCTGTTTCTGTGTATCTGTATGGACATGTACAATGGAGTGTTTGGGAAACGATGACATCACCTCAATTTGCGCATGCCCATTGTTTTGTGTAATGAGCATGCGCCTGAAATAACAACAACAACAATGGCGGATATATAGCGGTTCAATAAATACAGGTGAAGAAACAGATGTCAAATAACTATAAATAAATAATTAGCTACTATTATTTTTAATTCATTACCGCCAAAGGAAAATAAGCTCACTACGCATGCTCAGAATGTTCTTCTCTGGTATTTGACGTATCGTTGATGTAGACTTTATCGCCACCTACTGGCCCGGCATGCCTGTTTGAGCGTGTAGTTGATTTTGTGTTCTCATGTGTACGGAGATATTTTGCAAAACGAAGGTCGTGTGGACAGATTCTTTTTTTTTTTTTTTTAAACGGAGGGGTGGGGGGGGTCTCAGTTTAGAAAAATATCCGTATTAGTGTGGATAAGACCTAAGAATGAAGGAGTGTGAAGGACTAAATCCGGGACATTTAGGGAAATAAGAGGTGAAATGAGATTTCAAACATATTTAGCGAAAGGGAAGAGAAAATAAGAGCTGAAGGGTTTGCACAGAAGAGAAGACATCTGAATGACTCCACACCTTGTGTTAAGCAGTAAGATGCAATCAGACAGTAATAGGAATCAATGCTTCCTCTCTCTGTCCTTCACAGTAGGAAAGTAATGAGATCAGACAGACATCGACACACAACTTAACAAAACAGTGGTCTGTCCTCTAGACTTTACTTAAAACCAATTCTCTCTCTCTCCCTCTGTGTGTGTGTGTGTGTGTCAGTTTTCACAATTCAGTCCTCCTGTATAAACCCCCCTCATATCAGTTGCAGCCAAATGACTCTAATCAACATAAATGAATAATGCTGTGCCAGATTAGTAACGACAGTTACACCAGGGTAGTTAACCCAAACAAAGCACTTCATGCGGTAAGTTAAACTTGACATACAAATGACAATTATATTTGTAATTTTTCTTGATGTATGCCAAGTTTCTGACAATAGGCAGACTTTCCAGTAAACATTCACCTTTTTCCTTTTGCATTAACTTAATTTATTTAGCTGAGCCAGTCACGTCAAACCACTTCTGTTTGTTTTGTAAACAGTGTGATGTGGCAGTTTGGGAGCATTTGGCCTAACAGGAAACCTTTAAAAGCCACTCAAACGCAGGGAACTGCTCTGTATTTACTGAGGAAATTCACTAAGTGAAAGATGGCTGACACGACTGTGGTGCAAACCGACACAATGTTGTTGTAATTCCTTGCTAGCAGCAACAGGGCAGCAATCACAGATTGTGCCTTTAATCAAAAATCAGAAATAGTGACATGCATACACCTTTATACATTTTATAATGTTGTTATATCATTTCTGGTGAAACAATGATATTTGAGATTTATTTTAAAGAAACTAAGTTAGACATAATTTAATTTGTTGGGCTGTTAAATAAATAAATAAAATAAATCTGCTGCTAATACAAAGGGGGAAGGGATCCCAGATCCCAGACATGTAGTACAAAAGCAAGCATCCAGGCAGCTCTTGGGTATTCGTTGATGAGAGACAGGATGATGGTCTTGTTAACAGAAAGAACACCATGTGCCCGCGTTGCCTCTAATCCGTTAATCTATGAGTTGATGTGTGTGAGAGGAACCGCAATCCATGGCATTGCCAAAAATGCCAAAGAACAGAACAATAAACAGTACAGTAAATGATTATGTTGTGGGGGATGTAAAAGACACACAGAAACACAATCTTCAAGGACTACTGAAAAATGGTGGGGAAATGGATATGGGCTGCAGTTGGAGGACTTGTTAAAGTGTACTGTTTCAAAGTGAAACTTCATCCAGCAAATCTATGAGCATTTAAAGGTACTATATGTAGTTTTATGCTTTTAACAGATAATAATAACATTTCTGGTGACTGCATAGTGTAATGGCCATGGGAGAGTTAAGAAATCATGGTTTAGATCAGTTTCATAGAAGCCTTGTATTCACTGTGCAATTTCGTCTGCCACCAGGCTGGATTTCCCGTGAAATGTGACGTCTCGCTTTATGGCACGTTAAAGTATGGCAATTTTACTTTACCTCCTCTGTGAACATGTTGGCATTTCGACAGACGCCACACGACGACAGACAGCAGCAGTCCAACCGCACTCAGTCATGAATGTAAACAATCGCACGTCAGTTTGCCTTTGCGACAGTTGGTAAATACCACTAGCAAACTCTAGAGGTCGCTATAAACTACATATAGTACCTTTAACTTAACAAAGCATTTACTTTTCCCTTGAGTGACAAGAAGTTCCATGAGGTAGATTGCACAGAAACATTGAATGAAAGTATTATTTCCGGCATTACTTCAAACAAAAGGTGATTCAACTGGCACTTCCAGCCCAGCAGACTCGTAACAGATGAGTGAAATCTTCACATTTACCTCACTAAATGAATAACTAAACAAAATGCAACTCAATTATTATTGTTTTGAATTAACTATCCAGTTCAACTACTTATTTTCAGCCACTTATCCCAAGGTGTGGGCTTACTGCTGTGGGCAAAGTTTGAATAAATGATGGGAAGGTATTAATTGATATTCTATCCACGTCTCTGCTACAGGGGCAAGCAGACCACTTCAAATTCAAGCACATCCCATATTTTCTATGCACAAAATACAAAATACACACTGCAAAAACACACTGCAAAAACATAACAAACTATAATATGAAACCTGATCCTTCTTACTTACCATATACCTGCCATAATAAATCAATCTTATTCTGTTTTGACTTGCCTTATCAATAAAAGATGTGTCTGTCATATGGCAGTGTTCCTCTGCAGCCTCGCAGCTCTTCTCTAACGCCCAGCTGTGTCTGCTGCAGCTGTTCCGACGCGTCCTCTCCTCCTACTTCCTGCCGGTCGGTGCATATGATAACTCAGCCTCCCACTTCTCCGTTCTGAATGGCAGCTGCCGCTATTTGTTTACGAACATCTCTGCCAGGCCTGGCTTGATTTTGTCCAGTCCAGGAAAATCTCTTTCAGAAATAGCTTCGGTTTGCACCATGACAGCTGGTTTATAGTATACAACATCAGACCTGAAATTAAGTCGTTTTCTGTCACTCTGTGTAGATTGTGTTTCAGACAATAATATGAATAAGCCCCATTTCCTCTGTTGAGAAGTGAGGATCTGTGGTGGCAAAGTAGTAAAGTTTGGCATAATTTGGCATAATCCTTTGTTTACCTATTCACTACAGGGTTCAAAACAAGTCATTTAAAGGAGCTTATCAATGAAATATTGAAGTAGGTAAAATACATTTCTCTTCTATTGTTAACTGTTAAAACTCTATGCTACTTAAGAACATAAATCAAACGTGATAACTGACAGAATTTCTTTAAAACATCCCTGACACGAGTTATAATGAAAATGAGACATGCACAGCTCTCATTTTCAATAGGTTTTTGGTTCCAGTTTCCACTAGATATCAGTTCCAAACATCGTATTCCCCAAAAGGACCTCTGTTCCCAAGGGATAAAATAAACAAGGTTTATTTCGATTAGTACATTGGTCATATTGATGGAGTGTTTGCAGTTTTTGTTCCTGTATTAGTTTACATTTTGATGTAGTAAACCACATCTGCGTGTATTATCCGGTGCCGATGTTGTGATTTGTGCTGTGTAGGTTCAGATAAGGTCACAGTGGGTGAACTGCAGAGAAGAGAACAGCATCATGCTGATTTTCCTGTTTTTGTAAAAAAGAAATAGTCCCGAGTTCCGGCAGTAGAAGAACAGATTTGTCTGAGGTGCTGATTATTAAATCTGCTGAACTGCAGATGGAATAATGTTCTTTCAAAACTATTTCAGCCTAGTGTTGTCACACCGATAGCATCTTACCATGATTAAAAATGAAATGGACATCTGTCTGAGGGACCTGTGCACTGAAACATAGTGATATTTCATTCAGCACTATCACTTCCTAATCAATCCGCTAAAAGACCGGGGTAGTTATCAATCTATTTCATTTGTTTGTTGTTAAAATTAAGTTTTATTACGACCTTATAATCAATCAGTGAAAAAGGCATTAACTAAGACTCTTCTTTACTAAATAAAGTACATTAATACAGAAAAACGCACAGGCAGTAGTTTTGAAGAGACAAAGACCTGCAGTGGATAGAAAAGACAGTGAGCAGTACAGAGGTCAGTCTGAGAAGGACGAGGTCAGAGAGCAGGAGAAAATGAGAGAACGTTCTCATCTGTGCCGTTATCAACTTTATGCCACTCCATCGCTACCTCGGAGGACACAGACGGTAGGTATCAGCACACGGTTCCTTCTCTTCCTCATGTACAGCTTACGGACAACATTCGTTTTTTTTCCCTGCATTTTCTCAATTACCACAAAGCGGGCCAAACAAAGTCATAGTTAATCCTAATTGTGGATTGGTAAATAAACTGAAATAGCAGAGGACCGCTGGGAAAAAAAAAAGTCTTCCTTAGAATAATTACATTTCTAGACAACAGTTCTCAGAGGAACTCTGCCTCACTGAGTATCTCATTATTGTATTTCCTTTGTCGAAGTCTTTATCCACCACGATTTTGAGCTCAGTGTGGTTTTCATTCTCACAAATGGATAATCATTGTGTAGGGTTCAGGTTGAGGTGGGGGTTTGGGCCCAACAGCATATTGTCTCTTTTAGTATCTTAGCTCTCTGAGTTCTGAGTAAATTACAGACCACAGTCTGGTACTTACACCAACCCTCCAGACATAATACAAATAAAGATATTGTTTTTATGTGCCCACGACTGAAACTCGGTTTGTATTAGTTTACAGGCAAAGAACCAATCAGAGTGCTCAAATTAGGGATACACATTATCGTTGTTTAAAGGTTTGTACTCTTGTACAGCAGTACTGTTGTATTGTTAAGTAGTAGTTATTAGATGATGTGCCAGTGATACACCAGTGTTATTGATTATTCGAACAGGAAAAGCCAGTGTTGTTTTTGTTGGTCAGTTTCTCCATGCAGTCCCGAGCTTTTTTCCAACTCTAGGCCTTGAACACAGTAGCATTGTCTTTACTTGATCTGTCTTGAATACTGTAGATCTGTTACAGGAATAAATCAAACGTCTTTGATCGTCCACCAATTCCTCACTCAGATTGACCGTACCTGTCTAAATAAATCTAGGTTTAGTCTAAGCGCGGTATCCCTCCAGACCTGTAATTGAATAACCCAGATCAAGTCCGCTCCTGTTCAGAAGTAAATAATCCTGACCAACCCTTTGTTGCTAGTGTCGGTAAGGTCTTGTACAGGAAGGGATCTACATAATTTATGACACTAGCCATTCCCATAGTCTAGTAAATCTGCGGCACCTCTTAAACACAACAGACCTACTGCACTATGATTCAAGCCTTTGATTGATTGATTCAAGTGGGACAGGCGTTCTCCCCCAGTTCACTCTCTGGCATCAGGCTAAAACATCCACGGTAGAGTGAGCCAGTGAAGTGGTTCAATCTATTCACAGTATATATGCAACTTGAAACAACCACGACGTCTCTATGGATTTCATTTAATATCAGCAACAAGAAAAAGCCTTAAGCCCAAGTGGTTCTACGTTCTTCCTTACGCCTCCGGGCCCTAGTTTCCGGATGCAATCATAATGTTTTCAAGTATATCCATATTTCCATGTTCTGTTGTTAATGTTGAATTTGGAAGTGGGTGTGTTAATATTTATATAAATCTCACAGCTGGTGATGGGGACATTGTTTTGAGCTACTTTTAGTCAGTTACACTTTTAATTAAGTTTTTAATTAAAAACACACATTAAAAGGCAGCTTATCAAATAATCATATTTGCATGTTGTCTCATATCCCACTGGAATTAGTCTTTTTTTTTTTTGTGTTACACAAGTCAAGTTTATTTATATAGCCCTTAATCACATTACAGTCTCAAAGGGCTTCACAAGCCCACAATTACCAAGAATTAAACAACACCCCCTGACCTTAACCAGCTGACAAGAAACATCTCTCAGAAAACAAACCGTACATAATGTAGGCAATACGGAATGCATAGCATCTGAATACACGCTATTATGTTTCCTGGCCTCTCTCCATCCATTACGAAGGCGCTGATTTGATAGCTAATACCAATATAACTGAAGGAAGCCCCACCGCGCCCCACTGTCGCGTGAAGCTGATGAAGTTGCGAGGTCCGCTGAGGAAGTCCCAACCGTGAATATGGGCTTGGTGCCCCGATGTTGGCTCAGCGGAAGCGACACTGTCCCCGTTGGCCACATCTAACCCTCAATGTCACCCGTCACTTCAAAAAATACTGGGAACACGGTGCTGCTCTAAACATTGTTTTTACTCTGAGCTCTCTCTCTCTCTCTCTCTCTCTCTTTACTCTGTCATCTCTGTAACAGTGAAGTTACAGATAGTTGCACAGTCCAAGACATCAGCACGTAGCTGTTATCTGTCATGCACCGCCAGGAGCCAAAAGACGGGTTTACACCTGGCTTTCAACTGGCCTCATTTATAAAAATGAATCTGGATATAGTTGAGCTTGGCTTTCAACGACAGCACAGAGCAAGAAAACAAAAAAACAAAACAAGAATAATCCTACAGTGCTTAAACCTTAGCGCATGCTGTGTCCATTCTTAGAAATAAATCCATCATATAATGTTAACATGGCCAGTTATTCTATTTGAGCGTGCAGCGAGAATGAATATATCTTCAGGCAAAACGGTCCTATCTTCACGAGTAGCATAAGAAAGCATTAGTTCATACTTTTCATTATCATGTGCTCATGACTTTAATGTACTGTGTCTAAGAGTGGTTTAAGTTTAACATCACCTCAATAATAATCCGGTGAATGTTAATTTTGGCGTATACCAAAAATGAAAAATCACAGCAGTTCCAGTGAGTCCAAGAGATCAGCACGTAGCGCTCATCTGTCACACCTAGCTTTCAACTGGCCTTTATGAAATATCATTATGAAATATTATTTCATGACTATCTATCGTTTTCACGGTGATTCATTTTAATTTTTTTTAGAAGTTTTTCCCTTCTTCCTTTTTATTTCAGAATGACAATTTTCACAACGGTGTGGTCGTCTGTCAATCGACACGAAAGGGACGGGATTGGCCATTTTCATTGAGTGAAGAGTGAAGGTTGTCTCCAAAATATCACTTTACTTAATAGCGGTTGAGGACGAGAAGACTATCTCGGACCTACTCCAAGAGGCAGCCAACTGTCGAGACGGTATATCTCCTCCTTAACCTCAAAGACAGTTGCAGCTGCCTGCCACTATGCTGTCCCAGGCCCAAGTTCGTCCTGGAATGATTTTTTTCCAGTTCACTTGGCCCGAGCCTAAGAGCCCCTGATCTAGATGACCTGCCAGATAAATCACCTGCATTACAGTCGGCTGCGTCTCGGAGTAGCACTGATCCTGCCCCTTTTGACTTGATTCAGCGAATAGGTTCAGCCCTGCTTGTGTTGATTGACAGACAATGAAACTATCATGAGTGTTATATGTGCCATTACGAAATAAAAAGGGAGAATTGAAAAAAAGAAAGAAAAGAAAAGCAACCTCTTCTTATGAAAGACAAATTTGCTCATTTATATTTATTTATGTATTTATTGATAGAATTATTTATTTGTTAAGAAAAAATGTATTTATTTAACTTTGGCACATTTGGTCGATCATACCCAGCCAGGAAAACGTGTCAGAGGCAGATGCCAAGTTAAGCTTCCCACTATAAATGTAAAGTAAACGCAGAATAAAGTAAAGACATTAGTTCAATGAAACTGTATTTTACATAAGATAATCTCCTTCTAATAATCTCCTTCTAATAGGTGCTCAACATTAAATGTGATGTGAATGAAAAATATGTCCTATTATTATATTAATTACATTGCATATGTATTTCTATAAAATATTTAATATTTTTTATTTTTTAAAGAATATGTCAGAGGCACTGTTTATATGCAAGCAATTATTATAAACTTTCAAAGATGCATCAATTTAGTTCACATCTTAACTTCTATTTACCTCTTGTTTATCATTTAGAATGTGAAACTACTCCAGAGAATCATCAACATGAATACAGCGCATTTCCCTGGTATGACTCAGCGGGCAGAGAGCTGAAACTAGACATGGTAAATCATGTTTTAAGTCCTTACTATAGCTTACCGATGGTCTGGTAACCAACACGGGGAAGACTCCCAGGACCGGGAGGTGACAAGGAGCATTTGGACGCGGCCTCATCCTCCTTCACTCCAAAACATGCGAGGAGAAAGAGATTCATCCTTTGACTGCCCTCTTCTTTAGCTGTGGGAAAATACTTACAATGTCATTAGTGTAGCAACCTCCCTCTGGCCATGCACAAAAACTATCAGCCAAGATAATAAACATCTCTCATGCTTGAGGGTTAGCCTCCAAGCATTAGGTTAAGGACAGCCTTAAGTCACCAAAGTAAAATAACACAATTTTTTTTCTTCAGTGTCAACAGACTTCACCAGCCTAAGGAGTTGGCAGTGGAAATGATAAAGATGGAGCCACATGAGCTGGCTGGCTCACTGTTTTAAAACCCCAAATGTCCAGACCAGCAGCTATTACAACTTAATATTACCTCTCCCCTTTGCAGCACTGAAATGTGAAACACGATAATGTAAAAAATCACGTATCTGCCCTTGTCTTTTTCCAGATTTGCTTGTAATCTCTACTGAAGTATTTCTAGCCTCTTCAAATAAACTTCTGACGATTGTGAGAGTGTTTCATGCCAAGGCTAATAATGGCCCTGCAAATGTGTAAATAGCTCAAAGTTCTGTCACGGTCTAATTACTCGTGGTGGAGTGTGGTTATGCTGCCTGAACAAAGACACAGCACCTGTTTTATACATCTTCACCAAGGTACGTCGGTAGTGTGTCGACTCTGCTTAACACCTTCAGACCCTAACACATCGTACCAGCGCTAAGGGAAGGCAGTCTTCAGAGTCGCTGTTGCATTCACAAAGTTTTATGTATAAATTAGTATGTATTTATTATAATAAATACGAGCAGATAAACAGACATTTTACTTCAGCAATACGTTCTATTCAATCCTATACTGAATGCAACCGTGGTGGATGTTTACATACGCCGCTGATGTACAATGTTATTTTTGGCAATGTAGTTGGAAAATGTTAGTTACAGAACTAGGTCAGATAACAGAGAGCAACCCTCAATGAAGCAATATGGAAATGGAAATTGTAGAGGGCTTAAGTTATGAGAAATGTACACAATTAAGAAAACATTGCATGACACTCTGCATGTGTCGCACGCCTCCATGCAGCGTATGCAATAACTAAAGAAACACGTGTGATAAAATAAACTATATTGTACCTGTGGGACAGCTGCTATAAACATCTTTACAGCTGACTAAATCTTTAGTCTTATACGTTCTGCTCTCAGCGGTTCGTCTCTTTTATTCTGGAAGGAACGCGAGCTGTCTTCACGAAGAATCCCACCGGCCGACTTTGACAAAACGTGCAATGGAAAGTGGAAAAGACAGAGAAGAGGAGTGGAGAGAGACCAAACACAGGAGTCATAACGTATACAGGCGGGTCAAAACCTAGCGGAGCGTCCCCGCTATCTTCTCTCTTTTTATCGTATTATTAGAGTAAATAAAACAAAAAAAAACAAAACCCCAAATCATTCTCAGAGAATAAATATATTACAGTGGCATCCGCTTGTCCCCGCTGATCTTGTTACGGAGAGTTTACATGCTAATGTGATTAATTCCTAATGCTCATTGCAGCGGTGTTGAATTTCCCTTGAAAGGTGACGCAGGTTGTTTGTGTTTAACCATCCTGGAAAAAAACAAAACAAAAAAAAACAAATCCTGTACAGGAAAGTGCTCATCATAATCTCTTGCTGCAATCAACTCTGGTGAGAAAATGAGATGGTGATCACGAGTAATGAGATTTTGCGTAAAGCAGGCAGTGCAGGGGACACTGCAGAAAACATATTGCCTTCATACACCTCAGTTTATTACAGACGCACTGTGTCAAACCACCGGCTAAGCAGTTGCTTGTGGCTTAGCCCCCCTTGCCGGCGGTTTGACATGTTTTTAAAACGGAAGAAAAGTAGAAGATTAGAAAGAGGAGAAGAGGCGTTCTGCCTCAATAAGACAAGAAATAATGACTCACTAAGAGTGAAAGAGTAAACAAACATGTCTCCCGATGCAGTCAGTCAAAGTGGTTTGTTTTCACAGCAGCAATCTGAAATGAACGCAGGTAGGAAATGAAAACGATGGAGAAGAATACAACAGACGACTTGAGGAGGAACGCGTTGTCATACGAGCTATCTTCGCTTAGATTTCCATTCCAAAATATTCATTTGGCTGTTAGTCATGCCATAGATTACAAGCAGTAGCGAGTTCAGTAGAAGCAGGAATTTCATTCCACTTGAAATATGCAATTAGCAGGTTTTCGATACCATATAAGGATGTAGTTTTTGATTGGTCTTCATTTTCTCAGTCTCTGCTGTATGACCCAGACGTGTCTAGCCATAACATAACTTTAAATGAACTTTCTTTGCTTCTTTTCTTTACGTTACATACATCTATGGCTTGTGGTTTCCAGCCCTTACAAATGTTTGGATAAGACTATGTTTGAAAGTATGCTTGGCTCCTCCGATGAGTTAATCTCCATACAGCGAGCATTATATTTGTGTGTATGCTGAATGAGCTGCCATGGAGATTGCCAAAAAAACGGCTATTAAGCCTACCCCGATTTGCAGTCCATCACCACGGTAACAGAGTGCTGTTGTTGCGTTTTCCTCTCAAAACGTCCACCGCATAAAAAAAAAAAAAAAGAGCACAACCAGAGGGCTCTTGGCTTCAAACCACGAAAGGTTTCAGATTGTAATAATTAGTTTTCTTCAGAGAAAAACGGGCTAGATTAGCGGCTCTGGTTCATCTGTCATAAGGTGAGCCAAGATGCAGAAGCGCTATAATGTGACACCAAACCGTCTGTTCAGGGGATTTTTTAAATTTCTACTACGAGATCTGAATGGTTTTCCTCCCAAACCGCAATAGGGCTCCAGCAAAAAAACTCCAAATGTGCCTGCTAGAGAATGGGAAAATGCACCACCTTCCAACGGCGGGCTGGAAGAGAGTTATAATTTAAGACGGGTCCTGGTTATTTTACTGTTATTCTTCCAAAAGGCAGACTAGATGGGACTTATTGGATACGATGACTCATGGTGTGTTTAGTGTTATATGTCAAAGTCGAAGTAAATTACCTGCCCCGATTTCACTGGCTGGAGATGTATATCTGACGTTACTAAATGTATCATCGTTAGTTGTACTTCTATGAGAGTGTGACCTGTGACCCCAGTGCTTGACCGAGGACAGTCTCTCATTTTTTAATTAAATGATGCTAGTAAACTGATAAAACCGACGTTAGTTAACGTTAATGTCTTTACTGTGATGGTGTTTTTCAAAGTAATCCCCAAAGGGCAATCCATCCCTCTTTAGTTTAGTATGTATTTATTATTCAGAACATAAGTGTAGAAACGTAATGTTGAGACTCAGTGGTTGCAAGTGCTGTAGGCTGCAATTGACAGATGGTTATGATTTTTTATGGCTAATATATTTCTTATATTGAACTGCATTTCAATAAGGATATATTCAATGAAACCAAGTCTGTCAAGGTCCTGAATGACACATGAATGATTTGAGAGTACATTTCCTTCTCAAGGGTTGAAGTGTGAATATCTTTGAATAATGCACCATGGTCTACTGTGCACATTTCACTTCTAAGCATTTATTCATCAGTCACTCCTTCCTATCAATTCAGCTTTAGGCCAAGTATTCATTTAACTAAGCTATTATACCTTACACCAAGTATTAATTTACCTAAGTGGCAGGCTTGTGATTTGTTTTAAATGTAACACCTTGGAAAATGTGTACCCTTTGCTTTGACTGATGTCCAGAATGCTTCATTTACTGGAGACTTGACAACCATTCAAGACATGGTGTATTTCATCAAAGCATGTGTAATCAGCAGTTAAACAACCTGATACCAATAAAACATCTAATAAACTGTTTATATGCTCCATAACGCTACAATAAGACACTTGTTGATGTTTCATTACACTAATGGACTCACGTTTTGATGCACATTTGTAGGCTTTTTGAGCTAGGCTAGGCCAGAGAATCGCAAACGTTGTCGTCAAGGAGATCCCAAATAGAGCCATTAATTAGATCTTCACCCCTGGAACCATTCTGAGACGTTAGTCCTTATATATGGTAATATAGGAATTACATAACCTATACTGTAGGTGCAGATATATCAGCAGAAGACATGAAATCTGTGAACAGAATATATCATTTTATACATCGCCTCATTAGGTGAACAGTGATTTATTTTGCTGGGGCCCCCTGGCAGCACCTGGAAGCAGTGGATAATACTGAATGCTCCAACATGAAAGTAAAGGTTGACTTGCAGTGGACATAGTTGGGATTGTTTTGGAGAATGTTTGGTGTGTAATTGTGAACGTTGTGTGTGTGTGTGTGTGTGTGTGTGCTAATAATACAATGATTAGTAGTTTTAGTTTGCCACGGTATGACAATTATCATGTCACTGGTCAACAATTTGAGTGTGTAAAGTAATATCCAGTATCTCTAATATGAATATTACACAAATTACAGTATTTAAGACCATATTCATCCAGTAACCAGAAATGGTTTATTACGTAATACAGTGTCTTTGCCAAGCACAGCATTGCTATAGATTACTTTGGCCACAGCTGACGTTTACTGTGATTTTAAGAGAACAAATCCCTGGGGCATGCCTGGTGAATGTATAGTACAATAAATTACAATTACACATGTCAAGTATTTTAAATAATTCACTGGGCAGAGACTCCACATTATTCCAGTCTTGATCGTACTTGGGAAATTACAAATTTGACTGTCTGCTAGCAGTTGAATTACAACAGCAATATAGGGCTAAACTTAAGTTGTTGTTAAAGTCAAGACAGAAAGTCCAAACTTTTCAAGGGAAAACATCTCAGGAAATAGTTGTAGTGGAGAGGGTAGACCTCAAACCCCGGGTAAGTGAAGTGTCAGCTGAATTCGTTATAGAAAGCCAGAGAATTAATTTCAGACCCATAGGGACTATTGTTCCATGCCCAATCTGATTTGCCCAAATATTAATCTAATTTTATCTTCAGTCTGGTACACTTGATGCCTTGTGCAGAAGAGATAAGGGATCACTGATACAGACATTTGGACCTAAGACATTTTCATCCTTGGGAGTTTGTTAAACGTTTAGTCCTGGAGTAGTGCACATATCTCATAACTGTAGATTAATTGAGCTATTATAATTTGTATTATAGCCTAGAGATTGCAGACGTCCTTTTTCCCGTCGACGTGACCGGCCGCGTTCCCGTGAGATTTCGTGAGTTTTGAGACAACACACTGAGAATCAGATAGCGAGTTTATGCATGTACCAGTCGCCTGCTGTGCACATCTTTCCGACGGCAAGGCGAGGGCAATTGTCAAGACCAGTTGTTAAAGGCCCACTTGATTGATTTCTTTGAGCTGATACACGCGTCCCGGCGCTCCACAATGGGTTCCCACAACAAATCAATTCTGAAAATATCCATTTGGGATTGCAGTTTTCTGAGCAGAGCCAAAAAAAAACGATTTTGCCCGTCACGTGACGTACAATGTTTCATGTTCTGACTGGTTCCGACTTAAACTATCACGAGCGCAGAGAATAGAATAGTGTCCCGACATCTGAAAATGTAGTCAATAAATAAATGCGAGCACTAGATCTATTGAAAAAAAACAAAAACAAAAAAAAAAACCCCAAAAAAACAATCACCGCTGCCAACATGAATGATTCCTCTATTCTCCGCAGCTGATTGGATCGCTGTGTAGAGGTATGGAGAACTCTTATTGCCCTGTCGCTAAGGACAACGGAAAAAATAGTATTCAATTTTTTCGTGTGAATGAGTACCACTGGTGCGTGGTACGGTGCTCGGTTCAAACAACCAGCATCATCGCTCTTTGCTTCTGTTCTAAAAAAAAACCCCAGAAGAAATAACGGCGATGAGACGGACAGAAACTGCCCTCTCCACTGATTTGGAAAGACACAAAACTGTGTGTGGAGGTAGGATGGTGAGGTCGGGGGGGAAGCGGGGTAGTGTGAGTGACATCACGGGGTCACGCCTCTACACACTTAAGGTCGCGCACGTCGTTATTAGCTAGCTAACGGAGAGTGACAACTGCCACTAAGAGGTGGTAATTTGATCACGTGTCAAAGTCGGAAAAGCGCTAATTCAAATCATTCACATCACAAGTTTTTTCCACCGCGATAGAAAGCCGAGATTTGCACAGGAAATCCAGGAAACAAACATTATGCTGTGTTCTGTCAAGATTACAAGGAGGATGAATGTGTTTCAGACTGCCTTGAACGTTGCCTGAACGTCACCCTTTAAGTCCCAACTGCCTTCGCCGGCAAACGACTCGGAAAAAAATCTTTATGTCCGTTAACGGCCTTTAACGGGGCGACGGGAGAGATGTCTCGAGAAAGTCATCTTGCGTCGGCACAGCTTCCCACGAGTGAACGAGATGTCTGCCCAGCAGAGCCAGCCGTGTTCCCCAGCATCGTGCTGTGAGCTGAGGCTGAGGCGTGAAGCAGCAGATGTCTGTGTAAACATTATTAATCCAGCCACTCTGGGAAGGACAGAAGAAGAAAGGAAAAAAATCTCTTCTGTTAAAAGCCACTGTGTTTAGGCATTTTATGCATCATTAGGGATCCTGAGCAGATGGTCTCTGCTATTACGCTGGTTAACAGGATGAAAGCAATGCTTTTCTCCTCCTTGAGACCAAGCCTCGCAGGGAAGGGACGACCACGTTGCTTGCAAAGTACGGGCCAGGAACTCTTTTTAATGGGCGCAAGCGGCCCAAGAACCTTCATCACGGCAATTAGCCCCGTGAGCACGCAGAGAAAAATGCTATTGTCTATATGATGCATTGTTACCACAAATATCCAGCGCTAACTGTAAACATCTGGCCAATGTCAGACGGGATCGTTCCAGAACATATTCGGCAAGGCTTTTGATGAGTGGGTCTGTTCCCTGTGTATGAAATCAAATCAATGATTAGCGTGACACTGAAGACAAAGTGTGTGATTTTAGCTATTGCACCTGGCTGTACATCAAACCATGATTATTTTCCCAATGCTGAAAATGAAATGGAGAAATTGATATTTTGCTAACATTGGTAAAATAAACATGGCAGTTTAAAAGCACTGATACTATAACAGTGTGTTATGTTTATCATTCAAATTAATTCCCTGGCTAAGTTTTAAAGCCAAAAATAGAGTAGAATTTAACCTCGCTGGGATTTGTTTTGGGCTCCTCGTGTTTGTTCTGGTCTTGCCACAGTAATTGTGTTTCTCAGACCTGGTTTACTTAGTTGATGGATCCTTAACCTCTGGTGTGGTTTTACATCACATAAACTAAGCGTTGCTTTTTAATGTCAGTTTCTGCGATCTCCCCGTCCACAGACGGAAGGTTTACTTTCACAAGCCTTTACAGATGACGTGCTTCAAACTGTTACAGGTAACACGTTGATTACTCTAACAATTAGTCATTATTTCACACTGGGCAAAATGTAATCCCCCCACATTCAGAAAATGTTTCTCCCATGAAATATCCCTCTGAAATAACACAAATTACTTTTTCATTTTCAGGTTACATGAATGAATTCATGTAATCTGTTACTGCTCAGCCTCGTGCAGATGGTGTGTGTTTCTCTATGCAGAAAATATAATGAGACACTCATATACTGTAATTCCAACTCCAAGCCATTACTGACAGTTATTACTGCCATTGCGGAACCATTATTGCCATCACAATGTGTGATTGAAAGACCAGCCAGTACTTTCAGTCAAAACGTCTTCACTGCATTCAGTGGTCACAGAAGCCATTTTGTCTTCTGGCAGGTGTATCGCCCAGACGGCGGCAGACAGAAAATGACATTTTCACAAACAAGAGTTTACGTAAGAGGCGGAGTGTGACCCGACTGCTAAGAGCAGTGTCTCCTCGTGTCACCGTTGCGTGTGTGTGTGTGTGTGTGTGTGTGCGTCAGGGTGGAGGTCGGCGTCCCGCGACTATACCTGCCTGATGAAAGGTTGTGGGTGACAGGGAGGCGGAGGACGGATGAAAGGAGGATGGATGTGTCCGGAGGAGAAGGTAAGGTAATAAAGATGAGTAGACTCATTAACAGGGG
>OMKK01090552.1:32100-44815 GCA_900302305.1 Polymixia japonica
GGGCCAGCGGGCTTGGCTCGGCTCGGCTCGGCTCTGACTCGTGTTGTCTTCGCTCCTAGCAAGACGACTCCTGGTGCAGGTGGCCGACTCCCGCGGTCCACACCTGCTGTCAGTTGCCTCCGCACCTGCTGTCAGCTGCCTTATCAGAGAGGAGGAGGGCTCACGGCTGTATCGCAGCAACACTAAACGCACACGCGGCCCACTTACGAAGACACAAAGCGCAGAGGAACACGACCGTCACGACGCACCACAAAAAGCAGCACAACACAGCAAATGATGTAATAATGAAATACACATAAACCCCCACACAGATAGACGGCATTCATATACAAAACCTAACCAGGTTAGACTTTGATCTGATTTACATTAGAAAAAAAGTGAAAGTGAACATGAATCATTGAGTTTGTTTTCTCCTTTTGTTTTAATGAACTCACTCTTTTCTCAGAGTATTTTGTCCCATGCTGTTTGATTAACTGGTTGAATTTGTATTTTAAAATAAAAATCCCAGCGGTTGTTCCTTTGAAATTACCCGTGTGGGTAAGTCTCCTGGATCGTTACCGGACCTGTATTTTGTTTTAACTGAATTCCACATGAATCGATGAATGAACATGCTCTTCCTGACTATACATCAGAGCACAAACTGCCCTAACCAGTGCAAAAAGAGAACCACTGCAGTTCAGGCCTTTTTGTCAATATACCCCCCAATTACTCAAAGCTCCACTTACCATTACAGTCTGATGTGTGTAATAGGCAGTGATTGCTTACTGTTTCCAGAAAATGGCTGTAATTTCAATCCTCAAATTACCTGCTCTGTCTCGATGCAACTGGCCAAGATGTCCCATATAACTGGATGATGTAACAAGGTGTTGTATTACCCGTGCCCTGGCACACATACTTGAACTTCTTGTATGCTTTCAGAACACAGCTGGTCAATATAACAAAACGTTATAAAATGTACTGTATACATGTGTTGTTATGTATAAGTACTGTATATATATGAAATGTTGTGCAAATCGTGTGAGGCTATAGTCAACTATAACAAAGTTTGACAATAATATAAAGTGTGCACACGTCATCCCAGGAGCCTGACTCATACAACTAAAAGTACAAATCAAATAGTTTGAAATATTTAGAGGTTAGAATCTGGGAGCGATTGCATGCTCACAAGAATCAATCGCTACCTCAGCCGAATGCCCTGATTGATGTGCCCTTAAATCTGCTGGCGGTGTGTCTGCTGATGAAAATACAGGGGAATATTTGAAACCCAAAGACCAGTCGGATTTGTACCGAGTTGGCAACGCCATCTGCTTGTATAGAAAAGGGTACACGAGGCAACTCCCTGGCACGATGAAGCTTATTTTCTATGGCTGCGTGGTTTTGTGGGTTACATTAATGACTACCGTGATAATAATTTGAAATGCATTAAACTGCTGTTGACACAGAACAACCGACTGTTTATCATCATGCTCACTCATTTCTACTGGGAACACAATTCGGGGGTTTTTTTTTGTGTGTGTATTGCAACAATAGTCCCAAGGTCTTGGTCTTCAAGTACTATGGCAGCTTTGATTATAATAAATAAACAAAATGTCAATATGCATGGAAATAACAACCCTATAATAACTCCCTTCTATGGGAGCTTTCATTTTGAAGAGCTCCACTTAAGCAAATTAATTATGTCTATTGACCTGTTTTGTTTAAATGGATCAGGGTCTGGGTTCAAATTATGGGGGATTAGGGGGAGGCTGACCCAACATAACAGAATCCCCCCGTAACCATTAAATCAGCAATCTAGTGGGGTCTCCGATTATACTGTTTTTAAAAGTTGTACATTTTTAAATGTAGACATAGCGTTCACAGACAGCACATCTCCAGCAGAACACTTCTGATACAGTTAGCATTAGATATCGGTGCATTAGCATTAGCTGTATTCATCTCTGTGTGAAGTTTATCTGCGGTCATACCCGTGGCTCCAATACGTGTCGCTGTAGAAAACGTCAGTCAAATCAGTTCAGACACAAGGCTAATAAAGCCGCCAATATCTAATGCTAACTGTATTGGAAATAAAAAAGAGAACTGGAGCTCTGCTGGAGCTGGGCACACTGCAAACATTATGTCTAAAAGGTTGATTTATCAACATTTGGCTTCACAAAACAAGTCAAAAACGCTTGGTTGTTGATGTGCAAACCAATCCGACCAATAGCATCGGAGCTAGCAGCTCGGTCAGCGAGTCACCAAATCTTCATGCAAGCGCGTCATCAAACACAACAGAACAGTCCCAAGATGAAAATCAATACTGCGTTTTGGAAAAGCGCTACGTAGTGGGAGGCGTGGAGGAAGCGGCAGCCGCGGCTGGTTTGCCATGACGGCAAATTTGGTTGTCAAGTCTGCAAAGAGGCCAAACGGCTATTTCTTCCCAAAAAGGGGCGTGCAGCTTTCAGGCGGGTGCAGAATGGGTGAGTGTTACCGTGCGCACATCCTCTACTAAGCAGACGTTTAGGAAGGCTCTAGAAACAGAGACGCTGTAGCTGTGCACACCAAACAGCTATTGAAATGTTTCATTTGTTGAAGCAATTAAGCGAGCGATTAATTGTTCGTCATTATTTCTGTAAAGCATTTATCAGTGTTTTAATACGCACGCAGTTGAAAACAAATCTTGATTAGTTCTGTCTTCTGTGTGGCGGGGGAACAAACTTAGACATAAACATACGTAGGATAAGCCGTTTTAATATGGTTGTACTGTAACGTTAGACCAAAAAGCTCTCTCTTTTTTGGTCCAGAAAGCCCCACTAATAAACCCCCCCAGAAAGTTATGGTATAATTCAAACCCTGATGAGGGTTATCATCATATCCAGGCTCTGGATCAAGATTAAAAAGTGTATATTTACCTGTCCGCTTTAAAACTTCTCCCTGCTTATTATTATTATTATTATTAGTGAACAGTCACTAGTTCATTCTAGTCTTATTATAACTTTGAAAGATGAGCTGGAAGAAATTCAACAACCTTTTACAGCGGTGTATCTTAATTAAACAAAGATTAGTTCTGGGAATGGTTTACGCTTTAGCAAACTAGATTATAGGGTGAGTCTCTGCGGAGCCCCATTGTCATGCCTAACTATAATCCTATTTTATTTAGATTGAAGAGAGAGTCAACTTATTGTTGATACTGACATATTCATCAAGCCATCATTAACCTGTACTCTGTGTACCTGACTCAGTCTGGAGTAAATTACTGTGAATCATATCTCGACAGTGATTCAATTGGAAATTAAAAAAAAACAGGACATTAACTGAAAATTGGCCTTGGATGACTTTTATCTGGTAATTGTGCGACAGAAACCCTGGAGGAAGAGATAATCTTCTTTGTCCAGTGCTGAGGACATTTTCAGACTCACCTAAAGTACAAGCAAAATATACTTGGCTTTTCCATTATTCTGCCTTTAGGTGGTCTGGCTCTGTGCATCTAAGGACAGCTTGCTAAGCAAAATCCCAAACATAAGTTTTGTGGGCTCCCAACTTCTCATGCCTCGCTCTCCTGTTGTTCTCGCCTTGAATGACTTTTGCCTTCGAGATATTTCTTTTAAAATAAACTATAATGTATTCCCCAGGAAGCAGAAATGTCTTATTTTATATCTGTATGCGTGACCTGGGATAACCTCACCAACTCTCTCATCTCCCCTGTGGTCATGAAGAGGTCAGACACTTTTCACACATACAGTTTAACCCAGAAATGTTCTGGAACTGAACCAAGGCCATTCCACGAACGGAGTGCCATTTGCGTCCCTCTGACATTTTCTACGCACAGTATGTACTAACATTTAAATTAAAAACATCGCTGTATAAAGTATAGTGTCTTCTACCATAAAATGCAAGCACATTCTAAAAAGTAGACTGAAAACATTATAAAACAAACTTTGTTCTTTCCATTAAAGTCAGCATTCTGACATGTTCCTCATCATTATCAATTTCTATTTGAAGTATAACAATTAAAATCATCAAATAAGCAGCTAATTTTAGTATTGTTGTGTAAACTCATTTATCCTTTTATGTGTAAAACATGTATTCTTATGATCAACCCACATCTCGAGTATTTGCTGATTTTAGCCTAAAACTTCACCCTGTTACTTTCAACCCTGTTACTTGTGACATTTCCTCTGTACCCCATGTACATTTTTGTGAAGGTTAAATACCAAGAATTTATATAATCCATCAATCATTGCCATTGTATTTTCACCTATCTTTGGACATTGTTCATTGTTTTTACCTGATCCCTGTTGAATTTCAATGTTCTCAGCTTTTTAGATCACACTGTTTGATACGTTGTCCTTTGATCCATGATGTAGGCCTACTGTTAAGGACCACACTGCAACCATGTAGTTATAATTTATGCAAATCTACATTAATATCAATTTAACAATGTGAATGTAATATTTGCTGCCATCTTTGAACCCACCACTAATGGCTGTTTGTCTTTAGTGGGGGACATCAGACGGAAATATAAAGGACCAAGGAGGGAAAGTGAGAGGCAAACAATTTCCAAAATAATTACGGGCAAAATTGTGAGGAAATACAGATTACAACAATTTGCACAGAATTCTCTATGCTTTTCTAGCTGTCAGATGGGAATCTTACAGTACGTACTAAGGATTCAATATAGGCACAATATGGTTACCGATGCTTTTAAAAGTAGTCAAGGGTTTCTTTTTAAGAGATGATGTCAGCAGAATAAAGGTTCCTTTCGGACACATTTGGGAAATAGGAAAAGTCTGGATGAGCACGACGACTCCTCAATCTCTTACTCATTGTTTTGGTTACTTCAAACCTACTGGGTTGTGCATTGTTCAATAGCAGACAGAGAAACATGTATGTGCAAAACTGCATGAGAACCTGGGTTTTGTGTCAGCACTGGATTATGTGAAAGAGAAAAATCCAGAGGCCTTTCTTCTGCGACACGCGCCGAGGCTGCAGACCAGGTCGACCAAGTTGCAGAGGAAATGTCACGCACATCCTCAAGAACGTAATTGTGCGCATCCGTAGGTCGCGCACTCTGTAGAGTCCACGGCTGGTTGGCTGGCGAAGTGAGATGGGATTTCCACTGAAGGTCACTCTGTATAGTTCACTTCCTGTTGCGAATTTTAAACAACAAGCATCTTTCCATCGCATAAGCAGCCGTTCTCTCTCTCGGATGCTGGCGAGGAACAGCTTTGGAAAACTTCCTCTGCGCTTTTATCAAGGTAGAATCTATGAGCCTTGGTCAATAGATGGCCATCCAAGGCCAGAAATGTAATTGTGTGGTTTGCAACCTGTGCACAGTCCCTGAACTCCGGGAACTCTGCAGAGGTATAAAACAGCCTTAAGACAATCATTTCTTTCTGGTGAAGAATTCATGCACCTTTGGATTGTTAAAGGTTATCATTTCCCTTTACGAAGGGCGGTGCCCGAAAGGGTCATTTATTGTAATATTATTTAGTGTTATAAAGTATTATATATTATACAGTATTATAGCAGCAATATCCGATAGCCTAAAGTTGAGTATATTAACTATCCTTTCCTTATTATTTGTGAATGTAAATCCCTTCACAACGCTACCTGTCACATAATTGTTTGATACAACCTACAGTACCTCCCATATAATATCAAGATGTCCTGTGCGCCTCAGATGAACAGAGTGATGTCTCTGTACCAACATAACCTTTCTGTGAAAGGTTTCTGACATTCTGAGGCTTATTGTTAGTTATGCCACATCCTGCCCTGTGTTAGTTTGACAGTGAGGATGTCTATCATGGGCAAATCTGTAAGCAGAGCATAGCCAGGTGAGTCATACTGACAAGCAAACACACACACACACACACACACACACACACACACACACACACACACACACACTATATGCCACTTTCAACTCAACAGTTGTGTATCCTTGTATATCCTTTCTGTTCGCTTAGTTGTGACATTTCTGTGCAGTGATGATGTTCGGAGGTACAATCAGCCCTACAATCTACTGACACGGAAGATGAATGAGGCTGAAGGGGACCTCTTAACACCTTGTCTACTCTCCGTCAGTGCTGATCTTTGCAGGATGTGCAACTTCCATCTGAATACATCTGAGCGGGTTCCATATATATTCCAAATAGTCAAACCTTCACGTCCTGACTGTGATTATACAAGATGGAGCCATTTTCTCTATACTTACTTGTGCATTGATTGACATTTGGGCCAAGTAAACCTGTTCAGCGTATCCTTTAAATCGTATACATTTGTAAGAGAGCAACGTTTTGAGGTAAATGCGAGGCTCTGCTTTGAATTGAATGTGCCACGGTCTCTGGCCCCGGTATGCAGCGCACTGCTTCAACGCTGGCCTTCAAACAACGTTTTCCTGGAACACAACGGCCTCTTTTATTAACAGTCTGCCACAACTTGGAGTCCAGCAGTGTGAAAGAAGATCTTAAGTAATTAGTGGCAGTATAGAGGGACTTTGTCCAATCACCACCCCTCTCTCTCTCTCTCTCTCTCTCTCTCTGTCACATGCACACGTACACACACTCCAAGCACATAAACACGTGCACACGCACAGATAATGGCGCGTGTAATCACATGGCCATTGTAAATACAAGCACTTGAGTCCTGTGCTACAGAAACCCTGCACATATGTGCACACACACACGCACACACACACACACACACACCCACACACACATGAATGGACACACACACACACACACACACACACACACACAGAGGTTATGCGTTCTACTGCAAGAGCCAGAGAGGGAAAAAATTGCAAGGCAAAAAGGTACTAAGTAACAAACAGGAGAGGAAATGAAACCACCGTTGAGACAAAGATGAAGAGGCAGGAAGACAAATTCAGAGCAGAGGACGAGAAAAGGAACCGGAGAAAAATTAACCGCTGGCGTCGGCTGCACGAGTATGACGTCCATCACACTTCTGCGTACGTGTCACCTGTCACCCCGCGCTTCTGTTCAAATGTAAATGTTTTTTTCCGTTTAGCTCCGAAGTCCCTCGGCAGACTTTTAGCGGCGGGCCCGTTGCCCTTCTGTTATGTAACCATTTTGTTTTTAGCTTCTTCTGACTTAGAGCGTTTTTCTTTTTTTCGATCATTATTTATGTCCGTCGTTTCGATCGGTTTGTTTTCCCTGGCCGAACGTTGCTTTATCTTGCTTCACGGCCATCCTACCTAGTTGTGTGGACTCCTCTTTCGTTCTCTATCTATGGCCTCTTAGTTGTGGTGCATTCTGTTAAAGCTGAAAGGATGTGGGGAAAATAACTGTAAAAGGCCGTTATTAGTTGAAATGTGTCATTGTGTATTCATGCCAGGAATGTATTCTAACGCACAAGACTGAGTAAAAACAGAGCGCATCTAAGGCTGATGACATATACCACATTATGACATGCCGTGGTTATGTTGTGATGGAGAGCTTGGAGGTGTGTGTGTGTGTGTGTGTGTGTGTGTGTGTGTGTGTGTGTGTGTGTGTGTGGGTGTGTGTGTGTGTGTGTGTGTGTGTGTGTGTGTGTGTGTGTGTGTGTGTGTGTGTGTGTGTGTGTGTGTGTGTGTGTGTGTGTGTGTGTGTCTCCGCGTGTGTTTCTGTCTCTTAAGGGGCTGGTGGAGACTGCTGGTGCCAGCAGCAGCAACACGAGGACCACGGTCTCTCCTGCCCCCCTCTGGAATATATAACAGGGACTGAATAACCGGGGCTTCCCTTGTGGAAAATACAAAGAACGGCCCCGCAGGTTCCGCCCGTGACCTTCCCGAAAATATCCGACGCGCGTCGTCGCGCGCGTGACGTTTGAAATATTTCCGTCGCCGCGGCGGCCGCGTCAGCGAGGGCCTCTGCTCGCCGTAGAGGAGAACTTCCGGCGCGATCGGTTAGACGTTACCGAGCCGGCTCCGCGTTTCCAGACAGAGATTGATGCCCGGCAGTTATCTATGGATACATCATAGTGGCAGTCTGCCACACCTCACGATAAACAGATGGAGTGTTTCCACACAAGGGTCCCTACCAAGATGTCCCGCGGTTTATTTACACTCGCGGTATTGTAGGAATAATAGCACCTCTGCCAAGAGTGAGCACTGCAGAGATTCACTGCAACTTTTCAGTGGCTCTGTTAAACGTCAGTTAAGTCATTCCGGGCATTCCGCTCTTTTATTTTAAAATACCGTAGCTCGTGTTGACATTCACGCTTGCTTTCCCGACTGGTTTTCCTGTGTCAAGCTTCTTGTTAAAGCCCCCGTGTGGGTTATTGAATTATTTATGCGGTTCTGTCAGTTCAGGTGCCACTCAGAGTTACAGACGGGGATCATTAGAATTCCGGGATGGCTGTTTTGCATTTATCCTGCTTATCACGCCGCGCGTCAGAGCGGAGGGTAAACGACAGGTTCACATGAAGTCTCACGTTAGTGTCTCTAGGCGTTACGTTTTCTGACGTATACCTGCCTGCATCGCTTATAAAAAAAAAAAAAAAGTTGTGCATCATGTCTCAAGGACAAGAACCCATCCGTGGACACCGGCGCACTCGTTTGAAAGATCAGGGTAGATCAGAGCGGTGTGGTGGTTTTGCATCGCTGACACCGAGGCACATACGCAGAAGCAGCCCGCCGTGTCCCTGAATACATTGTGTAGTTTAGGTTATTTGACCCGGAGACTAGTTTCAGATGAAGCGGCTACTGCATTGGGCAAACAAAGACACGAGGACAGTTGAAACGTTGATGTCTGCGAATTGCAATTGCAGGGGTAGCTGCTCAAATCCTGCTACAACTTCTTTATTTGAATTATTTCAATATTGTTTCTCTGCTTCTTTGCCCAAAGTTTGGTCTCTTCTTTAAAGTGTTGAAGCAACAGATCTATATCTATCAATACCCAGAAACCATTTTAATGGCAGCAAACAAGAAAGTTTTCCCATTTGCCGTGTTTAATTTTTTTTGACTATTCAAAAGTTATCGACTGATCTCTGTTAAATGAATTGTGTGGTGTCCCCCTGGTCTGGATCCCACATTCTAGACATAATCAAAGTAAGCTTGAATCAGCACTTGTACTTTGGGAACTCATTCTAACAGATCTTAAGGCCGTAAACAATAGTGCTACAGCTGCATACAAATCATGAGCACAGCGTGTCAGGTCGATAACATTAAGCAGCTAATAGAGTTGCAGAATTTAATAAAGGGAAACGCCTCGCTTTCTGTGAAAGGGTTTCTGGCAATGTGAAGAGAGATTCACTTTCATCTTTCAAGCATGAAGAGTGCCAAGATCCCACCCCGCATCCTAAAACACACACACGCACGCACGCGCACGCACGCACGCACGCACGCACACACACACACACACACACACACACACACACACACACACACACTGCCACAACCACCACTAGCACCCACCTTCCTCAGTATAATACAATTTTTCACAATTGTTTTCGTGCAAATCTCGATACTGTGGTCATTCTTTCAAAGCACATTACTGCAACTGTCAACACTAACTGTCAACACTAAAACAGTATGTGACAAAAAGGTTGCCTTCATGAGCAAAATGCAAAAAAAATCAATATTAAAACATCGTAGACATGTAGACAAAATTAGGGAAGTCAATCAAAACAGCAGAGATTGTGATCTCTTGGGAAGAGAAGCTTGTTAGTCGTTACACACGGACCTAGAAAATACTAACTGCAGTTTTCAATACTTTTCAATACTCTTTGCATGTCAATCTTGTTTGTTTTACTTTGCATGCAAAACAGTATGCAACTTGTATTTTATTCTTGTTTTACAACATACTGTACCAAAAAGAATAAAGGAAAGAGAGAATGATACATAAGACAAAAATAATAAACATAACTTAAACTATGTATCATCTGTCTCAGTTTTTTTTTCTTTTTGTATTTTCAATTGTATTATCATTAGCTATTATCCACATTTACAGTTTTCAAAAGTGTGTTATAGATATACACAGTTACGGTAAATCTGTGTACCATGAATGCATTTTGTGTGAAAGAATTAAAACGTCATCAACAGTTTGGTCAACGCACATTAATAAAAATAACATCAGTATCAAAAATGACAATTTCTTTTTTTTTTTTTTTTTCAATTCTTAATTCTGGCTTCTTGGACTGACAGGATTTAATGCACAATGGCGGAACTGCTGTAATAGATCAATCACGAAGCTACAGGACACAAGGTGAAAATGGACTGACAGTGGCGATGAGAATATCCCGTGTCAATCACAGCCTCTTCTCAGCTCTACTCTATGAAAGCCGTTCATAGAGTAGCTAAATCACCATTCCTCTTCTGTAATCCCCTGCTCTCAAGGGAATCCACCGGCTAAACCCTTTATCGTTCAGGTGATTCAAGTTCTCTCATTGTGCATGTAGGAGGGACAATACTTTGCCATAGTGTGTTTATATGTTGCCTGCCCACCGGCCTGCCTGTCCTCCCCCTTCTAGTTGGCCCTGTGCTGTCGGCCCCACTCTTCCACAGACCCCTTGGGATCCTACGGGTTCAAAGGTTAAGTCAAAGCTTGTGGGAACTCATCTTCAGCAATGCATTCCCTTCCTCTCAGATCACACTGCAGACCTCTCTGGAGTCATCCCCAGTGGGGGGTCTTGAACTAAGATCTGATGGCTATGAGGAGCTCAGTGCTACAGCTCCCCTGAATGATAATCCATATTTCGATAGCAGACAAAAATCAAAACTCCAACCTCATAAATAATGTAACACACGTTGTAACAAACTTTACCGCTATTGCCCTTGTTAAGCCATTCCAACAGAGATTCCCATCCGATCAGATGCGCCGCAGTGGAAACACATAACCGGATCCCGCAGGAGTAATTCCTGGTAGGATTTGATATAAACAAAGTCTGAAGAAAGGTTCTCTTCTATAGCATGGGTGGTGTAAGGACCATTGATAAAAGACTCATTCATCCAGGAAGGACTGTCCTGTAGACACACAGTTCAAATCAGACAAATCAGAAAGTTCTGGCTTCAACCGCGGTCCCGTCCTATGCTACAAAATGTAAACGGTGGGGAATTTGCCCAGGCTTTACAGTTTCTCTCAACCTTTCTCCTATAAGGAACCCCTTTGGTTCAAAACGGATTAAGGGTTCTAAAAGAAAACTTCCTCCCTTTTTCATGAAAGATTTCTGGGTCAAAAGATTAAATGAACGCCATGGGAAAGTCTCTGATCTTACTCTATTATTTTATTGAACTAAATACTAAGGCTCAGACGTGATAACATTGTTAAATAGAACAGCTACTTAACAGCTAATTAACTTTATGATGAACTGATAACAAAAAACTACATTGCTGTCACTGGGTCTTAGGTTGAAGCCCAGTATTTAAAAACTGTGTGCCAATAAGCTATGCAGCAATTAATCAACAACATAAAACACTAAGGTAGTAAGTGTACAGAAGGTAAGGTACATATTAAGATAATAAAATACTTTAATTCCTATTTATTTAATTTTACTTGTGCAAATATAATTAGAACCATGAGTTTGGGTTTCTGCATATCACCTTATGTTGGATCTTTCCATTTAACCTTTAAAAGAAATGTGACAATTTAAGAGCCCTGGTGACTGTAGAACCACACTGTAAGCTATGAGGTCAGAGTGGAAACAGTACAAACACACAGGAAATAGACAAGTAGAAGTTTCACCTTGTCGGCACGCAGCCCTTGTCTCCAGACTCTCAGATAGATGAGATACCACCTGCTGTGAAATGCTGCTGACTTCACAATCAACCTGCAAATTACAAAAACAGTGATTTTTTTTTGCTACAATGTTCAATTTCAGATGAAGAGTATTATATAAGATGACAGAATTATCAGCGATTAAGCGATTTACAGTAAGAGTGGACTGCAGGCGTAGAATTAGGATGAAGTTAGAAATTGCAACAATAATGAAAGGAAGCATTTGTACACCTGCTCGTGACTAAAGGAAGGACAAAGTACAGCTTCAAACTGTGCAGGAGAATTATTGCTTACTGACCTGAGATCACAACTACCTGGGTAATGACCATGACTCAATCAGACCCAATCAAGTGTTTTTTTTTCATTTTCTCTTCGGTCTTTACAGGGTGTCGGCAATCAGTAAATCATTGGGAACTTGACAGACCGAAAATAACTTATCTGTTTTCAGACTTCAGCTGTCTGGAGTAAATAGGATTGGGGTAAGACTTGCTCGCCGAAGTGAGCAGAAAAACTCACAAACTGCAATAACGCAGTAGGAGAGGAAGCAAGGATGATACGTGGTGTGGTGGAAATTTAATAATTGCACGCACAAAATAATTGTGAGAATGAGATAGTTGCTTCAATGTGTAGCAATCATTTATTAGTCAAAGTCATATACTAATATGGTTCTTCTCCTCTAAGGAGAAGGCTACCATAGTCAAAGTCCGGTCCACCATCTCCCTGACAGAGAGTCAGAGGGAATGGCCCCGAGAAGAGAAAGCACAGTGGCTTTCTAATCATACTTTACAATAACAATTCTAACAGTCGTATCTTTACAGACAGGCAGGCCTTGAAACAGCAGGTGCTCTAGTAAGGACATAGGCAGAGAGAACAGTTATGGCTGCCTTTATGCTTTGTCTAACTAACTTACAGGAAACTACAAGAGTCTAAACATTATTTTAACACACAGTACCTTCTAATCATAAATAGTAGTTACATGAGTTCATCAGATTGTATTTTTCCATCACACCCTCATTATAACT
>OMKK01090554.1:2139-20457 GCA_900302305.1 Polymixia japonica
GTCATAAGCAGGCTGGGGATGTTGGATACCTGTTGGGACTGGGAAGTGTCAGATAGCATTTGAGGCCTGTTCTTAAGGTTCATATTATTTTTTAAAGCCTACGGTGGTGATCACTTACACCTTTTTTCTTTTCCTTATTTAAATTAAACAGCCTCATGTTTGCATTTGTTTGCAATGCTCCTCCTGTTAGCGTTTGTTAGCAATGCTATTGCAAGTCAATTGGGAATTAAGCCATTTGTATTCTCAAAACCACATACGGAAAGGCTTCACAAACACTTCTATACTTACTCCAACCATTATCACTGAGTAGAGTAGTAAATACAATGACTTATTTGGATTTTGAAGGAAAATGTTCAAATACCGGTTGTACAAGCCAGCATTGCTAACTAATGCTATCAGGAAGCTGCTAGCAGTTTCTCAAAAACAAAAACACAGACACCAAAGTTTTAAGTGAGGGCGTGGTCAGTGATCAGCAGCTTAGGCTTCCAAAAATCCTCAACCTTCCCTCAAACAGCTGACAACTGTTTAGCTCCTAGACTGTTATCATCAGGAGCATCTGCTCTGTAGGTGTGAACTAATCAACTGGCGGCAATGTCAGTTTCGATCAGCCACCTGACAAACTGGAGGTTGTTTCTGCCAGACGGAGACTGTATAATCTCTCCTGTTTACCCTGCCTTCATGCCCTTCACTCAAGACAGACCCTTTAGTACCTTACCCAGCAGGCATTGGGCGCTGGACGGTGTTGAATGTGAAATCTCACATTGCTTGATTCATATTTTCTGCAACTGAAATCACAAGTGATGTCATGCTTGAAATATGACCACAGGTGTACACCATTAGCATGTTTAGGGATTTCTCTAATATTAACCAGAACATTTTGGGGTAAATATTAGAGGGGGAAATGTATTGGTAAGTTTTTAACTTCCACGTTAAAATCCTAGACACAAATGATAAAGGGTTTTCGGTGCGAGTCAATATGACCAAGGTTAACACACTGGAAGGAAAATGTAAAAAAACCCAGATTGTTCAGTAATACACCTGTCAACCATGACCTCAGTTGTGATTTCTTGGTGAATCGCTGGATTGACCGTAATGTGGAGGTGTTGAATGCCAGTGTGTAGGAAACCAGTGACAGCAGTAGGTGCTCTTGGCTTGTTAGTATAGTCTGCTACTCCACATGAAATCAGACTACCCAACTTCATGTACCCAGAGACACTCAACCCTGCCTAATGGCCATTCGACGACCTCCTCGTGCACACTTTTTTTTTGTAAAATAAATGAATTAAATAATATATACAGATTTAGCATTTAAGAAAAAAATGTATAGAATCCTTAAATAGTGGCTCACTAAATTAGTCACCAAAAAGTTATTTGTTTTTTATTTCTCTTTGTTTTCTTTTGTTGTTAATTGCAGAAAAAAATATATTCGCAGCCTGTTAAACACAGGTCATTTTTGTTTTTGTTTTTTAAAAATAGAGGAGTGGGGTGTCCTGTCTTGATGCTGCAGTGGTTTTCCCTTTTTAAATGCGATCATTACTTTGTCATTATTTATTGAGGTTTTATCCTTGAATTGCTGTTTAAAATTTCAGACAATTCAATTGCCACAAGATAATCAGTGTTCATCAGGAGTGGATCTGCAGGGCCGTAAGACGTGGCTCTGATCAACGGCTCCGGGGCCACTTGTCATTTCAACGTGATTTATCATCCGATTCCAGTAGGACACGTGAGCTTGCAAGTCGGGGGATGAGTCACAGAGCACGTACGAGCAGAGCGAAGGAAAGAGAGGGGAGATAAGTACAGTAGCGATTTAAAAAAAACAACAAATACAGCCACAGGATACACAAACCAGACCCTTTCAGTTCAAGTACGGGCGCCCGGAGATGTGGTCTCATAACCTCAGACCTCTAGGATCGGATGTCAAAAATCCCATTGAAATGACAAGCATGACCGTAGCCAATAAGATGCCTATGCACTGAGAGAAAGGTGGTCTAAAAAGAGCAGCCTGTACCTAAACTAAAGCCCCCCCCTACCCTCCACCAACACTCAAACAATACTCCATTAAAATCCATGTACAAACACTACCTCTACTTTGTACACACAAACAGAGCCTCCTTCATACACTCATTCATGCACAGAAACAGGATCACACTGCACTTGTAGTTGTTGAGTGACTCTTTGCTTTACAGATTTATATAATCGAGAATGGCCTTTTGATGTTATTGTTGAATTTGTGTTTTTACACGCACTCAGCTGGAGCATTAAAGGTACAAACGCACGACCGCAGACTATGTTCAAGATGATCTTCCCGAGACTGCCAATCTTTGATTACTTACCATGCCAGCTGTCATGCTAGCAGTGGGCCCAGACTGCACTTAGTCGTAGACCAATCCAAGCAGAATAGGAAATTAGTGAAATAGTGAAATTGCAAAATTCCTTTTTTTTTTTTGTTTCTTTTCAGCTGGCTTAGGTGCCAGATCGGCTGTTTGCCACGTTAGACAATACAAGGTGTGCCGGAAAGTTTAGACTTTCAAAAGAAATTATATGACCGTCAGTTAACTATAATATTGTATAACTGACAACCATACCCAATGTTAATTGCATTGTTCTAGTTAACTCTGCCCCATCTGTATATGGTGGTTGAAACAAACTGTCACTGTTCATCTTGTCAATGATCTTCTGTATAGTGTTCAGCTTCCTTGTTGAGTTGGCTTTCAGTCTTATCATTAGGAGTGGCAGCACCCTCATAGCCTTGATGCAGTAGTACTTGATTTATTAGTGCACAAAACCAAACATTTTGACAAGTTATGTCACGGCAACCAGGGTATGAAAGTACTTGTAACATTGATATATTGATTTTTTGTTTTGTTTTTACTTATGTATTGAACAAAACGCTATTGCTACAAGGGTGCAGCCACTTCTAATTTTAAATTCTAATTCACTGTGGCCAGCACATCACTAATCCAAGACAGAATACTGATCTGAGGCCAGATTACCTCTTCAGTCATTGTGAAGTTCCTAAAGGTCATGTGATGTCAGATCAGTGCTCCTGTTGGCACCCAGACCCCAGGTCTCCCAAACCTATGGACTCTTTCTGGTCATGATCACCCAAACCGAAGAGGGTAGAGGATCCATTCTATATGAGGGTTATCACTGTCGAGACTTAAGACCTTAAGACCTCCGATCATTTAAAAAAAAAAAAAAAAAAAAAAAAAAGCACCGTCATTTCCTTGAATTTTGTACTAAGAGCAGTTGTCTATTTTTTTCTTCACCAAACGGTGGATATCTCGTTATGGAACGAAGCTCTCTGACTGGAGTTTGCGTGCGAGAGCCGAGTGAGAGTGAACTCCCTTTATCGGCAGTGTCACTGCTGCCTTCCTGCCCTCAGCCGTGTCAGAGGATGTGGCAGCTTCACCCATAAATACACCGATAGGCAAACGACACGAGTCCTAGTTCCGTGTTGTCACCACCCTCACGGACACGCGGGGCGCCACGCTCGTCTCATACAACAATCCATGAATGTGAATTGTCTAAAAATAAAAAAAAAGTGACTATTTTTTTTTTTTTGCACATTACATTGAAGTAGACACTGCCACAAAAATACATTGAAATAAAGCTGAGAATGAGAGTGCTGTTCTTTTCAGTAGCGTAAACGCGTTTGGTATCTCCCCCCTCCTCCAGAGGCTTTCCGTGGACGCAGGGAAGCGGGCATCCTGTCGATTGTCATTGTGAAGCATGGTTGTACCTGTGCGGGAGGGTTTCGACTGTCCAACGCAGAAAGGGGGTGGGAGATGCACATTTGTTGCCAGGACGATCCCTCACGGCGCTTTCTTTTTTTTTTTTTTAGCCCTAGCGGGTTTTCAGTAAAGCGATCCCCGGTTTGATGATGTTATATTTGTCTTCACTAACGTGACTTTAAGAAGCCGACATTCACCTAGTGTCCCTGTCGGAAGCGTCACTGCAATGGCCCAGTAATCGCATTACATGACATGGGTGTGTGTATATGTGAATGCGTTGCGCGATTGTGTGTGTGTGTGTCTGTTTGTTTGTCTCTTTTAGTGGAGACTGGTGCCAAGCAGTTTTATTACGGGTCTCTCACAAAGGGATCACTCATGCTTTTGTTTTACTTTTACTCCTTTTCCCTTTTGTTTGATAAGCACTTTCAACCTTCTCATGTCTCGTCTGTCTAAGAGGACTTTGTAGCTGTACATAGCAGTTTCCTGTAACAAGTGCTCCTTGTTAAGTCTGAATATTTTGTTTTGTTGAATTTACTTTGAAGAGCATTACATTGTTGTAGAATTAAAGGAAAATTAAAATAGACAATCCCACTGTGTTTTTTGCTAGCAGGAACAGGTACTAGCCCTCACACTTGATAAAACACAATGAATGCAATGTAAGATTTGCAGTTTGAAGAAATCCACACTAAACGACAAAACACAAGGGGCCAATCATGTTTAATGTATGTACTGGTATACAGTTCTAAAAATCAGGAAAATTTTAAGTCATTGTCTCACATCGATGTATACTCATTGAATGCAAATTCAAGTGGATACGTGACAGATAAACACAACCAAGAAAAAGAGTCAAGATCAAAAAGAGACAGGTGCTGCTCTGTGTTACTCATGCTCTTTGATGTAAGGAATGGAGATTCTCTTACTGGTTCTAAAGGAAGCGATTAATAGAAAGTGACGACCCCTGACGATAACTGGACTTCATAGTTCACTGCACAGAAGTAAAAACAGGACATCTGCACCATAATCAGCTGCTGCAGCAGATGAAGAGCGAGATGAGGGCAGGGTCGGCCGGCCTGACCGCTAAAGATCTCTGATCAGAAGCAAAGCTTGATGCTTATTCATCTTAGGTATACTAAAACAAACACAGGGAACACTTGTAGCAAAACATTGCTATCATTGTTTTTACAAAGTATGGCCAGACGACAACTGTCAATTAAGCAATCATATGCAATTACATATCAAAGTCCATTTAGTCAAGAGGATCATACATTTGATCCAAAAAAAAGAAAGACTGGTCATGTAACAAGAATGAGGTTTTTTTTTTTTAAATCCTGTTCAAATCCAATCTCATGTGCAAAGTCTTGTCTGAATGAAACCCTTTCGTATGTCAGCGGATACTTGAATGTTGGTATAATTCTCCAAACTGAGAAAAGCTAATACAACTATATTTTAGATTATAATGAAATGTTGATATTGGAATTCTCTCCCAACGACATAATTTGTCTCCCTGCAACATCCTTAGAAACGCATTGTTTAAAAAAAATAGACATGGCTTTACCAGCCTTCTAGTCCCTTTTATCTATAAAAATGCGGACAGCAATTATTTACAACTTTGCTTATATATTATAAAGAAAGATTTCCTTGGTCTGGAGATCAACATAGTTTCCCTGCCACCAAATCTGCCTTGAACACATATGTCGGAAAAGAGAAGATTGTCTACGGAAACAACTCCCAGTGCAAGTGTATGTGTTTCTCGAACGAGGAGCTGGGATTGGCACTATGTACAGGCAACAGGGCTGACCGGTCAGGGGTCAGGCAACCTGTATGGTGTAGTGGCGTGTGTGCAGAGTGAACAGGGGTTTCCAGTACAGGCGAGGAACGCGTTCACACCGACGACTGGTCCCACACCTGCCAAGAGACGGACACGAGCACAGGGTCACCTCTAGTGCTTGTCATTTATATATGAGGAGACACTAAGATATCCACCATTTGAAGAAATGACACCCACTTACAACGTTGATGGCATAAGCTGAACACAAATTATTGTTCCTTTAAAATGATAGTATCTTAAGTTCTTGGTTGACAATTTGACTTACTAACCCCGATACGTTTATATACCAGAAACTTGTTTTTTCCACCCAGACGTATACAAAATATTTTTGGAAAACAACTAATTTATCTTTTGTGTGTATCACGGTACCTTGTTGACAGGCGTGAGCTGTGTGCGGACAGAGCCTGCGTGAAGCCGGGTGCTGTCCCCGAACCTCCCGGGGGACCTCTCCCTGCGGCTGTCCAGCACCCTGCCCGGGGACTTCTCTCTGTCCAGTGGCCGCGCCGGGGACTTGTCCCGTCTAAACTCGGTGCGGCCCTCCCTGTAGCGGTGCGGTGTGCTGGGCTCCCTGTGCAGACCTTCATGACTGCCTGGGCCTGAGGCCAGACGCTTTGAGATGTGCTCAGTGTATGTGGGTGGGCCGCGCTTACTGGGACTACTGTGGAAAGCACAGTGCAGGAAAGCAATTTAGATTCATCCTACCCAGTGGTTGAATGAGTGATGGCAAGTAAAATGATTTTAAATGCGTTGAAGGGAAAAACCACCCTAAACATAATTTACATTATTTTAATGTTGGGCAAATGAGTCAAGAGTTGTGAATGTGAACAATTCTCTCCAAAAAAAAAGTTAATGTGACGTGCTTTCAAGCTTTTCCACTGAAGTAAACAATAGTTAATTGCAAACTTTATATCCGTTTTGAACCAGTAAATGCACCCATGTTCTTGTCAAATCACCCTGGGTAAATTCCACGTCCGGAAAAAGAAAATCTGATACTTTGTGATTCTTGGTGTCATAGATCTGCCTTAACAGGAAAACAGGATCAGAGTTTTCCCTGTTGGGATAGCCATGATTTCAAAGAGAGAGAAGTCAAATCTGACCCACACACACAAAAAAAAACAGATTTTCTGTTTGTGTAAATCCAGGCTCTCATCTCAGTCTAGATTTTTAATCATGTTTATGATTGCAAATCTAGACTGACCAAGATCATAGGAATGGTGTATGCGAATTCTCCTTTAGGATGCATTTAGAATTGATCTTTTTGATACAGTAGATGGCACTGTTGGTTTATTCAATAAAAACAGACAGTGATTGGTCTGGTTGGGTAAATTATCTAGTGAAATTATCCTCTTGTATTGCTTTGAAGTGCAAGGTATATTTCCTGCCTCGTCAAGTTATTTTGTGCAACGAACAAAATAACCCTGATAACAGATACGCTAATTTAGAAGAGATACGTTTTTGTAATTCACTTGTTTGTTTTTTTCAAATCTAATCTACACAATCTGTATTTGTTTATCACTAGACAAAACAAAACTAGAATAACCTAAACTAAACTAAAGTAAGCTAACCTAACCTAACCTAACCTAAACTAAGCTAAGATAAGCTAAGCTAAGCTAACCTAACGTAAACTAAACTAAACTAAACTAAGCTAAGCTAAGCTAAAATAAACTAAAATAAGATAATCTAAGATAAGATAAACTAAGCTAAACTAAACTAAATTAAACTAAACTAAACTAAGTTAAGAAGTCAAGCATGATGGGAGGAGCTGACCCTCGGCTGGAGCCGGTCCTCTGCAGCTCTCCAGACTCCCGGATCAGGCTGCCCTTGCAGCAGATGACCCGCAACTTGTTCTGGTAGGAGGAGGCCAGGTAGATGGCCCCAGAGGAGATAGCCGGGCCCAGGTAGCGAGGGTTAGGGATGTCCAAGTGAGCCAGCACTGGAGGACTGGACGCAAGTACAGCCATGTAAGAACTATAACATGCAAACAATATCACACATCAAAAAGTGTTTGATTTAGTTGTGGTGTGCGTGTGTGTGCGTGTTTGTTATCTGAGGTAGTCAGTTTTTCTTACCCCAGAGCTGCATGTCCCTGAACCTCAATGACATCCAAGGAGTTGAAGTAGGTCACAAACAGGTAGGGCTCTCTGTAGGCTGAACCAGAGGAGGAAGAGGAAGGTTTACACGACATGTTCATTTGCACGTGGCTGAAATGAAGCAGCGTAAAACAGCGGGAGAGACAAAGCCTGCTCACCAAACGCCAGAGGCAGACGGCTCCACTTGATATCCTCGGTGCGGCTCCTTCGTCCGTACGCGTCCACAAATACTCCAAACTCTGCCACAGTAATAAAACGATGTATCCTCCAGGTACCTCGTATTGTTTTACAACGGTGTCTAGCCTCAAAACAGGATAGAAGCGGCTTGCAGGGATATAGTGGAGAACAAACCCTGCTAAATTCATCTTACCCACCTTTATACACACCTTTATGAGCTAGTATACATTGCAGTAAAATGTATCAGACCAGTATGAAAATAGGGTCTATTCATAAAAGATAAAACGAATAAATAGTGAATAATGAAGATGTTTATTTTTTTATATTGGTGATTGTTTGCCTATGGTGCTAACTAGACTAGGGTTCATAGTTAAGCCACCTCTAAACCTACTATTACATTACTGAGTGCTATACATCATCCCTTACAATAATCAGGGTGCTAGTGCATACTACAGTATATATCGTCCCCTACAATAACTGAGTACTAGTGTTTACTGTGTGGGTGTCCTGAGCTCACCATGGAAACAGAGCAGGTACTCTTCCTTCTGCATGCTGCTGGCCACCTGCATGATGGAGATGGGGAAACTATGGGAGGAGGCAGCAAACACGGCCGAGGCCAGCGACACGTCGTTCTTATCCAGGAATTCTGGATGTAAAACCGTAAAAAAAAAAAAAAAGAAGGGGCGGGTTGATTAGTAGTCTTCGTGTTCGTTTTAACCCTCTTGGAGTACCAGACGGGTGGGGCTTCTAAACATCTCAATATTATTTGACTCCGTTCTGTGCATCACAGAGCAGTGCAAATTACAGAGTGCAACTTCAATTAAACACAATTACATTGTACCAGTACAGAAACTGGCTTTTGCTTGGTTGGTGTTGTTGGATGAAAAACAATGTGCCAAATTTACAGGGTTTTTATTTTAGGAATGAATATATTTTTCTCATGAATGGCCATAAGGTTTCAACAGGTTTTAAGGGCCCATGGGCCACACAACACACATAACCAGGACCACAACCATGCAAAAGAAGATGTTTTACATCTCACCCTCGAGCACAAACTGCTTCATCTCAATCTCGTAGAACTTGTTGGTACCGATGATTATGCTGTAGCTGGTCAGATGGATGCAACTGCAGGGCTCCAGAGTCTCGATCTCCTGAAGGATGAAGGTCAGGCGGGTGAGGGAAGGGTGCTGTATTTATGTATTTATCTATGATTTGATCTAAGAAAACCTTGTGTGGCAGAATGTTTCCACTTTTTCAAGTTTTAAGAAAATTCACCTCCCAAACTGACTGAATTGAAATTGAATTGACCTCCATCTTGCCCAGTTTGGTTTTCATTTATCATTTATTGACAAACTTTACATAGACTGTGAGCGTGTGTGTTTATCTGATGTCATTATTAGGGATCTGATTGTTCAGTTTTTGGACGTACCACTCCTGTTGCGTTAAAATTATGATTCGGGAGTTCAATTATTTTCTGCCTGTTTTGTGTTGGCCTCATCCCACATCCCTGATCTTATGAGATAATGTTAAATGTTTCAATGTACTGTACCAAGCTTCATGTCTTATCTATCTACAAATTACAAACTATTTCATTATTCCATTATGTCCATTATTACTGTATATAGCTTCCCAGTAGTTTTCTATATCTATTAAAATATGAAATTTCACATTTTGGTCTTAGTATGTATGTTTTAGCGTCAAAATGCTATTTTCCCTAAGCCCTTCTAAAAATGTTTTCCCACGTGACCTGATGTTACACTGTCAGTAAACTGTGTGTGTGTGTGTGTGTGTGTGTGTGTGCACTGCTGCTTTTTGCTAACAGCTGAGTGGGTGTTTGCATTTGAAAAACCCAGAAAAGAACTCAGATGGAGTCATCCTTTAAGTGTCATTGAAGAGTATGTATGTATGTTATGTACATATGGGTCAAACAGCTCATACCCACCTTGCGAATGCAGAACTTATTGAGATTGTCATTGTAGCGCAGAACAGTTATTTTGTTGGGCATTGCAGCACATATACAAGGTCCATTGTCTATCTGTAAACAGAATGTACACTGTCGATTTGAATTGATTTTTGCAACAGGTTCATAAAAGATTTCATCGCAGGGCCTTGAAACTCAGGACTTGTTTACTCTAAGCTTGTATACAAAGAGAAGAACAGAAGAAAAGACCTACTCTCCCAGCAGCAAACAGGTGGCAGCCCTTGACTGTCTCAAAGATGTAAGGAGCCAGTTCAGACTGGTTTGGCAGGTGGGATTGGGCCAGAGACTGCTTCACTTTCTTTATCTCCACCAGGCACAGCGCCCTCTCGTCCCCTACAGGTCACATAGCAACATTACACGTCAGCTCACAACTGAGATTGCACTTGTTTCAGGTTGAGGGTTAATTTCACTTCCAGTTCACTCACTTCAATGTAAATGGCATCTGCAACTTATACTGTATATATAATATAAAATAAACAGAGACTTTGTTCAACATTTTTATAGAGTAGATGTAAAGTGCTTTTTATGGCAGATTTCCACTTTTTGAATTTTGACATTTTTAAACCAACATTTTTATTTGTGGAATAGTATTTATAGTAATAAAATAGTATTTATATTTTAAGGCTGACATAAACCTTTATAATTACACATCATAGCTAGTAGTTTCAAACTATATAAATGATGTGAGGGACTAGGTGGACCCTGGATACAGCCTGTGCTAGCTTAATAGCGCCACCTACTGCACGCTACCCGGCATGCATGTTACACAAAAAGTGCATATTAAAGCTTTTCCGAAAATGTAATTGTTTTTTGTTCACATTGGTCATAGTTTGCCTTGTGATGGTTACCTGCTAGAAGTCATAGGTTACAGGAATAGTAATCGACCCCAATCCTAACTTGCCATTCTGTTTTCTTGAAGATTATTCGTTATTGTTATTGTTGTTGCCATGCCATCACAACGGTCATAACAGAGTAAAGACTGAGGTCTCACCAACAATCATCAGCAGTTTCTCGTGCTCTTTGATGATGTGGATCTGAAAGACTGAGCCCAGACCGGGGATGTGGGTCAAGGAGTTCTTGATAACGTTCAGGGCGTACAGACCCTCTTCAGAGCCCACCAGCACTATCTAAAGAAGGAGGATAAAACATAATGATAAATGCTTTAAAATATAAAATATCTCAAATTAAATAGCGACATGCATATGGAGGAGATACAGTGAAAGTTTAATACTGATATAAGTTTAATACTAATGTAGGCAACGGCGTGTATTGTCTGTATTCACTGTTTGTCTGGAATAGGGATGAGGTAGTGATGTTTTTCATCCTATTTTTCATATTCATATTTTTATATGACCATGAAGGGAACTTGAACCACACCTGTACCTGATCTGTGAGAGGGAGGGTACAGTTGATATCCAGCCTGTCATCTCCCTCCAGCTTCAGGAGAGAATTCCCCAATAGCTTCTAATAGAAGGCAGACAGAGAGAGAGAGGGAGAGAGCGAGAGAGAGAGAGAGAGAGAGAGAGAGAGAGAGAGGGTCAGCGGGGACACAACTGCAACATGACCTGAGAGAGACACAGCTGGGAGGCTGTCAGTCTTGGTATAGGAGCAGAACAAAGAGAGGGTTTAAGAGCTGAAGGACTAATGCAGGTAACAGTGGCAGAGGTGGGACCCAGTCACCTTTGCATGAGTCACAAGTCAGTCTCAACCAAGGTCCAGGTCAAACCCCAATTCAGAAAAGCCAATAGTCAAGTCACAAGTAAAAATTGCATGCATTAATGATACTTAAATCTCTATTTCCAATGTGCATAAAACCAGCACTTTCCCCTGCACATTCATCAATGTGCATATTGTCTAAATTCTAATAATATATTATATATAATAATAATTAATTCAATGCAGCAAAGAACCTCATGTCAGATACTACTGTATATGTTTACAGAAAACAGAAAATATAATATTCAAGTCATCATACCTCAAGTCAGTCTTGAGTCTTAAAAACACAAGTGTAGGTCAAGTCCAAGTCATTTTAGTTTTTGCCAAATAAGGTTTTAATAACAGCTAATTTTGGACTTGTGTCAGACAAGTTCAAGTCACATGACGTGAGTCCCAGTCTCTAAATAGTGTGCAGAGAGGCAGCAGGGGAAACAGCACAGACATCTACATCCCTAGTCCTCTCCACGGGACAACCACACGGGATCAATTCAAACATGATCAATCCAAAGATGATCAAACATCTTGGTGAGGAATTTTTTTTTTTGTGTGCATAGTAACTGTAAGTACAGCACACCAGAGACAGGGAAGGTACGTCGGGTTATCTCATCAACATTCAGTACGAACAGCACACCACGGTGTAAGGAGAGGACAGTGAGAGGAGTGAGGAGTGGTCACAGCAGGTGAGGTGAGCACAGCAGGGAAGATGACAAACCAACACAACACATGCACCACTGTGTTCCTCGTGTGAGAGATGTGCAGATGTGCAGTGTGCGTGTGCGTGTGTGTGTGTGCGTGTGTGTGTGTGTGTGTGTGTGTGTACCAGCGTGCATATCTGTGAGCTCTTGTGTCTTTGTGCATGTCCATGTGTGTGTGAATCTGTGTCTGTGTCCCTGCATGTCCATGTGTGTGTGTGTGTGTGTGTGTGTGTGTGTGTCTGTGTGTGTGTCAGTGAGTCGTGTGTCTCTGTATCTTTGTAACTCTTTACCTGGACCAGAGGAGACAGAACCATTTGTCTTTTGGACACAGCAGCCTATGTGCGCAATGAAACCCAATGGAATTGGTAGAATAGAGCAAATCAGCAAAACATGCCCATATACCGGACATACAGTGTTGCATGATGGGAAAGCAACAAACAGGTGGGAAGAGAGAAAGAGAGAGAGAGAGAGACAGAGAGAGAGAGAAGAGGAGAGAAGAAAGGGGACAATTAACGACACATATAAGTGTAACCGGGGGTTATCCATTAAACAAAATTGCAGCGTTAAACTGACTTGTGCGTTAAACTGAATTAAGTGAGAAAATAGTAATAATCATGAATAACCCCCAATACAGTAAAACGGCGTGTTACAACCAGAGCCGCAGGGTCTAATCTACGACTCTGGTCGTGACGCCTTCATGATTTGAGTCAGCAGACATCCAGGACAGAGAGAGCCAACAACCCCAGCTGCTCCAGGGATACTCACTGCGTCTGCCTCGGCCTTCTCCCGGGAGGCGCGACCCCCTGCCACCACAGACTCCATGACAGCCACCCAGCGCTGCTTGTCTGGGAAGCTGGGAGCCATGAAGTAGAGGGTCTGTCCAGGCCAGCAGGGGGAGTGGGAGTGGGACTCCAGCTTCAGGACGTAGCAAACATCTAACACAGGGGGAACAAAAGGGGGGTCGCTCTAAACTTTAAAAACACAGCAGAGATCATTCCTTTAGAGGCTGAAGGAACGATCAGTACTGTGCTTCTATGGGATGCAGAAGACTGTAATGTACCATATAAACTATTAAAGGTACTATATATGATATTTTGAACATCAATATAGCAACAAACAACTATTTGCTATGTAAAGATATAGTGGAGTAATGGCGTCCTGAGCAGAGAATGAAGTTCTTTGTTTTGGTAGCCGGTCCAGCTGTGCATGCATGTTACTGCATGTTAGTGCATTAGTGTTAGTGTGGCTATCGCGTGGTACACGCCCATTTGTTTTGGTCTGAGATGCTGGTGCTCTAGTGCGACATCTAGTGGTAATATTAGCTCCTTTAAGATTTAAATTAATTCCATTAAATATTATAGACTTGAATCCAGGGGAACGCTATGATCCCTTATTGATTTTTTCCTATTATGTAATGTGGTTAATGTAATGTAATGGTAATGTACACTCCATAATGAAGGGGAGATGTAGATTAACCTTGTAAGGCCCACAGTCAGATAGGCCAGAAAGCACAAATCATTACAAAACGACATTTCAAACACTTTGTTGAACAGGGATTTCTGCATGGCTTACATAACTTAAATACTGTACATGTCCGACAGTAACTTAACTTTGGATTTTTCTAAGACAAGGTTACAAAGTGCTAAGTGATGTGTGTAATTTTGCAACTGTGGGCCTTACAGGGTTAACGGCAGGTGAGAGGTTAAAGATTTTAAGACCTTGAGACAACTGAGACATTGACTGTGCACAAGACGGATGACGGGAAGGTGGTCTTAATGTTTCCATTGTAGTACACGTCTTGTGTACCTGACTTGGCGGTGTTGGGCAGGTCGGATACTCCTACTGCCCCGTGAACCATCACCTCTCCATCTGACGGACACAGGTCAAACTCTTCCAGTGGCTTCACTGAGTCTGAATCACACGCACAAAACAACCACAGTCTATAACTAGAAGTTGTATTGGGCAGCGATCAGTAGGTCTATGCATTTTAATGTTCAGCTAATTGTTTGGACAGGTAAAAGAGTGCCACCTTCTCTGGGCTCGACCTCGTAAACGGACACTTTAGTGCCGTCGAGGACCACATACTTCCTCTCCCAGCCCTGGCCTCTCTTCCCATTCCTGTAAACATACAGAGCAATGTAAATGGCCCGCTAAGAAGCGCAGATAACAGAACGGGGTCAAATAGTATTTGCAGGAAGCTCTAAGCATTCGTTCAAACTGCTTGGGAGTACCAGATGGGTGGGGTTAATCGATCATACTTTTCTTGTCTCTGATTGACAACTTACCTGCCACTATCTGAATTGTCCTGCAATTAACCCCGTCCATTCGGTACTCAATGTCGGTAAAAACAAACAGTTTGAATTATTTGCAAATACTACTTGAGTTTATGTTATCAATGTATTGTGTCTCAACCTAACCTGGGTTGTTTCATCCAGCCCTCCAGGTGCATGTGTCCGCTGGCCTCTTTGAGCTGCTGGCCAGGGGAGCTGGCTTTGTCCCGGCAAGGACCCTCAGACAGGTGCAGGGCACAGTCATTGGTTAGACCACACGTGGCTGGAAGGCAGGGGGAGCATTTTGGATGGCACAAAGCGTGACATTCTGAAGGAGAGAAAACGCTGTTATAGAGTGATGACACTCTCCTCTTCTTCTTCACACCCGTTGTCATTTTGAAAGATGATACAATTAGTTTGGCGGTGGTACAGAAGGAAGGGGAGGGATGAGCAGGTGGCATCATAGCGTAAACTAGAGCCGGGGACGATTTACTTTGACACCTCACACAATTCAAAATGAGCAACATATAAACACTAATTATGCATTCCACTACAGCATTACCAACACAGCATTCGTTTTCATTTATTTCAGCGAGTAGTTTCTCTTTTAAGGGAAAGTGTAGGAGGGAAATCACAAACAGGATCTCTGCTCATTCTCCTGAACAGTCCTCCTCCACGTCAAAAAAGTTCCTCCTCTAGGTCTCAGCGGGGCGGCGTCGCAACTTACCCAGACACGTCGCAGCCTGGCGGCCAAAGTGCACAGTATCCAGGCACACGGTGCACTTGGCGGCTCTCATGTTGAGTCCCACTGTGAAGTGGTGCGGTGTGTTGTGGTGCACCCTCTCTCTGTCTCTCTCCCTCTCTCTGTCTCTCTGACTGTCCTTCATACGACGGCTATACTCTGAATACAGTCGGGGGAACACAGTGAGAGCAGGCAGCTCCGGTATGTAGTTAGATACTCTTTAACAGGTACATACATCATTTTAAAAAAAAATTAAAAAATTAGTGCGCCATGCCACAATAGCTATGAAATTCGGTTAAACAAAAAAAAAGGAAAGTTTCCAAAATAACTTTAAGATGTTCAGCAAATGGTGTAAACAAGAAAAGTTGAAGGAAGAAAAATGTTCAAAACAGAATATTTTCCGTTGATGTCTTTGAGCGTATACCCGATCTCTGCTGCACCTTAAAGGCATTATCCAGTCACAGTCATGTTTCCCGTCATATCACGTCCAAGTGTGAAAATCGTCAGTAAGGAATTTAAAATTAGTATCCATTAATGGTGCATTTATACCAACATTAAAAGGTTCTTCTCTCCCGTTTGCCCTGAGAATACAGTTATTTTCTACTCGCTCTTTAGTCGACTGGATGGAGGACCTGTAACACTAATCTAAACACTAATTATATCACTCTGTCAGTTATTATATAGCATCTTTTTGAACACCCTCGAGAATGTGAGATGGAATGTTTGTGAGACAGAAAAGTTATATACTTTACAGAATAAGGTTGATATGGGCTTTTTGAGTAAATTCATACTTAAGTGGTAATACCCTCCAGTTAAAGGCATTATGTAACATTTTCTCCCCACTAGATGGCGCCTGTGTTCACTTGTTCAACTGAAAACACTGAAACGACCCCCCACCCCCCTGCTGAGCTAGACCTTGGGAGCGTTGTTGTGTTGTCAGACAAAAACTACACGTTTAAAAAATTATAAATAAATTATAAAACATCATTTTAACTTTAACTTTTAATCATCATATGTATATGATCTCTGTGGAAGTCTTTTTTGTATTTAATTGCTTGATTAAGTACAAACATTACCTATATTACCTTTAAATTGGATCCTTTTAAAAATTACCATCAGGTCTGATCGTAATACCCTCCAGTTAAAGGCATTATGTAACATTTTCTCCCCACTAGATGGCGCCTGTGTTCACTTGTTCAACTGAAAACACTGAAACGACCCCCCACCCCGCTGCTGAGCTAGACCTTGGGAGCGTTGTTGTGTTGTCAGTCAGACAAAAACTACACTTTTAAAAAATTATAAATAAATAAATTATAAAACATAGTTTTAACTTTAACTTTTAATCATCATATTTATACGATCTCTGTGGGAGTCTTTTTTAATTTAATTGCTTGATTAAGTACAAAAATTACATATATGACCATTAAATTGGATTCTTTTAAAAATGGCAGATTGGATAAGGCAGTGTGTATTTTGGAGCAGATAGGGTGGTGCAGTGAATAGGGAGCCTGTCCTTCATTCAAGAGGAGGCAGGTTCAAACACAGCATGTCAAGCTCAGTGTCCTTGAGCAAGAATCACGGCTAGTTTTAGAGGCAGGTCTGTGGCTGACTCTGTGCTCTGACCTCCTGGTGTTGAAGGGCACTTAAGAAAGGAATTTCCCTACAGGGGAATCAATTAAACTATCACATTAAAGCTGCTATGTGCGATATTTTTTATGTTATTTAATCTTAAAATAACAACTGCATGCTATGCAAAGGTTCAGTGACATATGATCTTTGCCACAAATGTCTGCCACTGCAGGTCGGCCAGTGTGTTGATATTCCCTCTTTTCTAAACAGCGTTTACAATCCCCAGACCGTGTCTAAACTGTAGTGTGAGGATTTTGATGGACAGGGGAGAGGAGCGACGGAGAGGCAGGCGAAATGTTTGCAAAAACTGGCTTGTTATTGTAATTCTCCTTCGCTATCGGTAGATTGAAAATATTGCACATACTGTAGTAGCTTTGTGAACCTTCATGTTCACATGGTGGTGATTTGAGCCAAGCCAGGGGTGCAAAGTGTCAGCCAGTGACAATCTGTTACATATACAAGAACCTTTCTGTCAGGGGCTGTACAACTCAGAGCATACCCTGAATTTGACAATTTCTGACTTTCTCAGAATAAAAAAAAATTCTTGGGTGATTTTATTGTAAAATTGTGAATATTGTGTAACAGGGAAACAAGATGACTGGATGTTACCTTTAAGGTATGACTCATGCGACTCATTTGTTTTTCAGGGTGTGGGTTCAAAATGTCAAACATCCTTTTTTCTTTGTGCGTTGAGTATCCCACATACGTCCCTGTTCGTGTGTGATGTGGCGTTCAGGTGGGATTGTAGAGGGTCATGGCGCATGGCAGAGCCGAGTCCCACAAGTCAGCTTTGGGGGTTTTGACAACCAAGATAAAAATGCAACCGCCTCAGATTTCTAAAGCTGTGCACTGAGCAGGGAGGAGGTCTGTCTGAACACACAAGTTTAACTCAGCCTCATCTGACCAGCCTGGTGGGATCTGACATTTGATTAGAGTGCAGAGCTTTTAAAATCCGGCCTGTTTAAAGATACGGATGAGGCAAAAGAAGAGGAGGTAGCAGACCAAACTGTGGACACCACGAGTTTGGACAACTTACTTTCAAAAGTGACCCTCCTTCTCTCTGAAACGTGTGCGAAAGAAAAGGAATAATGAGAGATCTGTAACTGATCTGTGTGTGTGTGTATGTGTTTCTCTGTGTGTGTGTGTGTGTGTGTGTATGTGTTTCTCTCTGTGTGTGTGTATGTGTTTCTCTGTGTGTGTGTGTGTGTGTGTGTGTGTGTGTGTGTGTGTGTGTGTGTGTGTGTGTGTGTGTGTGTTTCTCTGTGGGTGTGTGTGTGTGTAGGTGTGGGAGTGTGTGTGTGGGGGGGTGGGTGTGTGTGTGTGTGTGTGTGTGTGTGTGTGTGTGTGTGTGTGTACCCATGTGTGCTTGTGTTCAGGTGAGTAAGTGACAGGAAGTATGTGTGAAGTAGAGAAAAAACAAGTGGTCCCAAGGAGGTTGCTTCATATTATGTATGGT
>OMKK01090555.1:0-11380 GCA_900302305.1 Polymixia japonica
AGATAGATAGATAGATAGATGATAGATAGATAGATGATAGATAGATAGATAGACAGATAGATAGATGATAGATAGATAGATAGATAGATAGATAGATAGATAGATAGATAGATAGATAGATAGATAGATAGAAAGTAGATAGATAGATGATAGATAGATAGATAGATAGATAGATAGATAGATAAATAGATAGATAAATGATAGATAGATAGATAGATAGATAGATAGATGATAGATAGATAGATAGATAGATAGATAGATAGATGATAGATAGATGATAGATAGATAGATAGATAGATAGATAGATAGATAGATAGATAGATAGATAGATAGATAGATAGATGATAGATAGATAGATAGATAGATAGATAGATAGATAGATAGATAGATAGATAGATAGATAGATAGATAGATAGATAGATAGATAGATAGATAGATAGATAGATAGATAGATAGATAGATAGATAGATAGATAGATAGATAGATAGATAGATAGATGATAGATAGATAGATAGATAGATAGATAGATAGATAGATAGATAGATAGATAGATAGATAGATAGATAGATAGATAGATAGTATATCCCACTATTAGTCAGAAAATGTAGTCAACAGAACAGTGTTATTAGTAAAAGATACATGATCTAAAGTAACAGACTGAAATGAAGGTTCAACACAGTATTGGATACTTTGACTCCATACAACATATTACCCACAATATCGGATGTCTAATTAAAAACAATTATTACCTCCCTTTCTCTCTGTGTTGTATCTCTTCATACAGTTTCCTTTGTACTGGTTCAGTGTACCTGCCATTATGAAGGGTTGGATGGACAGAGTCCTAACACAAGGATTTGCCTTCTCCCTGCAAAACATGTACAACAATGGAAAATTTAAGGTGTGTCTCATATGGACTGCTGAAACAGGAACATTTAAACTGTAATCTTATCAAATGACAACAGCCTGTAATTCATTTTCACATTGATTAGTAGCTTTCTGGGAGGATTTGTTTTCTGGTTCATGCCATGATGCTTTCATTGCATTGTTTTTTGTGTCCATGAAGGATAAGAAAGCAATGTTGTCCTTCAGTACTGGAGCAACCCAGACAATGTTCCGCCCCGATGGCATCAATGGAGACATTAATATCATGCTGTGGCCTCTACAGGTGAGTGACTAGAAGGCAGCTCTGTACATGTTTAAAACAGTTGATGTTGACATTGTTTCATATATGTTGTCTGTAGGATACGTTCTGTAGGATACGTTCTCTAAACGGTGTTTTATGGTGGTATTTACCCTCCGTGACTCTTATTTGTTTTTCTTTGGTTCCTTGTAGAACGGCATTCTCCATTTCTGTGGATTGCAGGTCCTTGGTCCTCAGATATTCTGGTGCCCAGCTCACTGTCCTTCTATGGTGCGCACTACAATGCTAGAAGGGTGGCGAGCCAGACTAAAAGGACTGTGGGCTGAGAAGCCTTTGACCTTTGCCCCTTGTGAGCTTTTTGACCTTAGCTTTCAAGGGGGGTTCTTGCTCCGCCCAGAGGTGAGAGAGGAGCGTAAGTTGTACCCACATGGCATCACCACTGGCCACCATCTCGGGAAACCCCTCCCCCCTGACGATCAGATGAAACCATTACCTCCACATGAAAATACTGCTCAATCAGCCTCCAAGGACCTTTTCTGTTCATGAATATCTATTTAATGTTGTGCATTAATATGTTTGAAAAATGTACACCAAAGTATGTAATTTCATGTTTTATTATGTTTATACAAGCTGGAATAAAATAGTTTAGTTGTGGCTTGTAATGTGTATTCCTCAGAAGCAAACAAACATATCAGTTGGTCATAAACTGCCGAACTCTAGGGTTTAGAAATAAAGTAAATATATTTATTTTCTCTGTTCTGGAAGGACTGGGACGTTGAAAGGACTCGCAAACGACATGAATAACAGGAAGGCAATTTGAATGATAAAAAACGGTCTTTGTTAATCATACAAATCCGCTGTCAAAGTTAGAGTGCAAACATTAAAATGAGAATGTTTAACAGTTAAATTGATCAGACACTGATATTATATTAGTATTAGTATATATTAGTATATAGGACTTTTTGCAGCGTCACCCCCTGAAAGCGGGTTGGAACAGTCCGGGAGTGACGTCATCGTTCCGGCAGCGAAGCGAGGCTTGTTTTGCTGAATTGTTGACGATTTATTTAACATTTATACGTTTAACATTTATACGTTTAACATTTATACGTTGCGTTTAGTTTGAGTTGTGCTACAACAGTCATTTTCCAAGATTTTACTCCTTATCTTATTCATATTCTACGGCATTGAGCGACACAAGAGCCCGGAAACGGCAAACATGAAATGGATGTTCAAAGAGGATCATTCCCTGGGTGAGATGTTTATTATTGACATGTTTATTATTGACATGTTTATTATTGGCATGTTTATTATTCACATGTTTATTATTCACATGTTTATTATTGGCATGTTTATTATTCACATGTTTATTTCATATAATAAAATGAGACATGTTTTAGTTAAATAATTCAAGTAAAATCACAAAGATCGCGTCTGTTTTTGAGTATTTTAAACATCCCACTGTTATACAGTCTATCTAACACAGGCTGATTATACAGAACAGATCTAATATATTATCTAATGTAACAGAATCACACATATAAATAGTATATAATAAATAGTATATATTTATATATCCAAACAGTTTAGTGTGAGAAGATCGTGTGTATTTATTGCTTTATCTGCCAGTCGACCTGATTTCAGGTTGAATTATGCATTTTGCCACAATGGACCTAAACCAAGCTTTTAAGTCTCCGTTGTGTAGAATTTACATTTACATACATATTTACATGTATAAAGTGTAAACAACAGGAACTTGAGTGTATTTATTCAGTGTTGGATCCTGTGAAGACAAGGCCTGAGGCATCGCTACAGTGAAAAAACAACTTGTTGTGGCAGTTCAGTCTTCGGCCTGTAGGCGTTTTTTTTTGTATTCTTTCAATATAATATTATTAGTCCTCGACCAAAAAAACTTGGTAACGTTAGCTAAGCTTACGTATTTATGTACACAGTTGGAGATAATGACATGTTTATCCCAGTGAATTGACAGGTCAGTGTCATGTGACCTCAGCAGCCAAATGTTGGTCCTATTTAGTGACTGGTTGCTTCTCATGTGAATACAGAAGATGAATAACTATTTCGTATTATTTAGAAATATTGTATTTGTAATACCACTCACAACATCCATCTAAATAACCTGGATATTGATTTTTGTCCATCAGAACATCGGTGCATAGAGTCAGCCAAAATTCGCAACAAGTACCCTGATAGGGTTCCGGTGAGTAACACTAATATCACACACAGGAAAGGCCTATTTGAGTTTGTGTTACTTAATGGGTATTAACATGAAGTCTTTGTTATGTCTCTGTGGTATACGTTAGGTGATTGTGGAAAAGGTGTCTGGATCACAGATAGTGGACATTGATAAAAGGAAGTACCTGGTTCCTTCTGACATCACAGTGGCCCAGTTCATGTGGATCATCAGGAAACGCATCCAGCTGCCCTCTGAGAAGGCCATCTTCTTATTTGTTGACAAGACTGTGCCTCAGTCCAGGTCAGGACCGGGTTTAGCAGGGGTTCAGGGTAGAGTAGGCTAACAGTTACATGCAAGGAAATTTATTGACCATTGACCATTCACCATTGAGATTGGTGAATACGCTGCATTTTATCTTGCACAGTTATGACTCCTTGTTTCACACTAATTGATAGCTTGATAAAAAAGTATAAAGAAATATGTGACTGCAACACTGCCAGCTGTACATTGGAGTGTGAAAGGTATTAGGTATATGAGGTTTCTCATTCCACCTGTATTATTCTTCTTTCATTTCACTAAACTGTCATATTCAAAATTCTCCCTAAGAACAGACTTTCAACTGTTTCTCACTGTTGTTGAGGCTGGTCTGGCTGCTGTAGGCTGACTGAAATGTGAGATTGTTTCATTTGGAGTATGGCTTGATCAGTCCTTTTGAATGGATTACCATACTGCATTTAAACAAATTCATTGAATGACTGTTGCTTTGAGTGTAGAATCACCCAGAACCCTTGATAGAGAATTTGGTGATAATGACCTTCATAACAGTGATAATGACCTTCACAACAGCACCATGATGAGATGTCCAGAATTTGAACGCTCAGCTGACATATGATTTTGATTTGTTTAGCAATACAGGATTGTTATTTCCACAATTTGTTGCATTTGAAGAAATGAAGTAGCTAGACTCATGTTGTATAATGAACCCAGAGGATTATGTTCATTCATTTATCGTTAGGATTGTGTATGTATGTCAGTCTGATTAGTTCCATCCATCTCCTCCCAACACTCTCCAGTCATTGGTCAATATATCCTACAGTATGACAGTGTTACACATCAATATGAGATGGAACTTTATTTATCCTCTTGGAGAAATGACGTTGTTGGAGAAGTTATGTTGTAGCAGCAAAGAAGAGCAGACAAAGTAGGCAAAAGACAACTAACTAATAAAAAAATAAGATACCACTTAGGAGGGAAACAGTATAACACATTGGGGACTGTTAATGGAATGGGAAATAAAATGATATGCAATAGAAATAAATATAATGAACAAGTAGTTGTATTGAAACTAAACTAAACTACAGTATAATAACACATGAATGTTGTCACTCCTGTTTCAGCATCACAATGGGACAGCTGTATGAGAAGGAGAAGGATGAGGACGGCTTTTTATATGTGGCGTACAGCGGGGAAAACACCTTTGGTTTTTAAGAACCTATGATGGTGATTGGCCGTATCTATGGAACCACATGGTTTCCCATTGGCCACACCTACAACCACCCACATCCAATCAAAATCCTCACTCACCCTTTGGAGAAACTGTGGGAAACCCCAGAGAGATTAAATGACATGAAATAATTGGCAAGGTTGACTGAGTGCTCAGTTGAGTGGATAAGTGCACTGTTGTGTTTGTTGCATCTCTGCTAGATATATTCATAGATTAAGTTATGCATAGAGTGTCATATTGTTTGTTTGAAGTTGTTTTGAATTAAGGAGGTTTACTTGTAATAGGAACCTGGATTGTTTTTTCACCAGTTAAATTATATTTTTGGTTTTTATTCAGATTTTTGCTTTCAGTTATGCTCTCTTCTTTTGAAGATTGTATTTAAAAGAATTTTAACTATTTGAAGGTAAGGTAGCTGGATGACCTAACCAATAAAAAATATGACAATTCAGGCTGGTGGTTTTCATTCTCAAAACATCAATATAGCACATTTGGGTTCGACAAGGTCCAACATGTGAAGTGATAATGTTTATTTTCTGACTAAATGTATTTGGAAGCAGCGAGTCTGTCATGCTCTTCTAAGGGAATATTTTGTTTAAGGTAAATCTATAGATTTGCCCCTAGTGTCCTGAAAAACGACTATAGTCATATAGCATGTGTCATGTTGAAAGTTGTTGAAGTCAGCCTCTAGATGGTGATATTGAATAGTAAAAAAAACAACTTGCAGTTGCACTGGTATTCACTGGTGTTCAAAGTACGAGTGTGTGTGTGGGGGGGGGGGATTACTGAAAATTACAAACTCAAAGGAAACTTGATGTTTTTTCAGTACCACATCCAAAACAGAAGATGGCTTTCAGTTCATGACATCCTGTAAGTACAAGTGATTCATTGGTTTGATTTGGTTAATCATTTGGTTCTATTTTGACATTGTCATTACTGGCATCATTTATTGTAAAATGGATGTCAAGTCAACAGTTGCTACAGTGCATATTGTAGTATTGTAATATGTGTCCAGGATTGGCTTAAGGTGGTCAAGTCAAAAAGAAATTTATCTGAAAGGGAGGCAAATCTAGTTTGCATAGACAGTTACCTCTTTCATTTCAGCTAAAATCAAAACATCTCATGGTACTCAGACATCCTCTTTTGATTGTTTTTATGAGTTTGGAACCATTCTTTCTTTTCAAAAAGTCTTTTGCGGACAAATCTGAGGTCAAAGGCCTCATATAAAAAGTGCATAAGCACAAAACGGTTTCACCACCACCTTCCATGCAAAGTTTGGAAGGGTCATTAAATTAAAGTCATTAAATGCAAATTTGATATGAAAGTATGTCTCCCACTGGGCGTTCTCTTCAGCTTGCGTTGTTGGAGGGGATTTGGGGTGAGATGGGCTATAGCGATGGTACAACATCCCTCTGTTTTCACTGTAGGCCTCCTGTTGGTGTCACACAGACTACGTGCATTTCACATTTAATTTAACTATGTAATTCTGATGTTCTTGCATGTACTGTAATATATTGGATTATGTGCCTCATTCCTCAAACTCTGTTAAGAACTAAGCTAGGACAACTAAGATAGTTGTCATGTGCAAATATGGCACATTCTACCAGTACACAAGTCCTAATTTACAATATATTTCCCAGACAACGTAAAATGATGCACACCTGAACATCTCATCACGTGATCCATACTCGTGTATTTTGCATTTGATCTCCCATTGAAGTCACTCATTTTTTAATGAAAAAAGTAAAAACCAAATGTGGTTGATTGTTGTGTATGAAGTTGACTAAGTCCATGAAAATATGATTATTTTGTCATATTAGTTATTTGGAGGCATTATTATGGACATCACTAATAGGTTAAATGGTAAGAAGTGATACAGGAACACATTCTAAAAGGTTATGGGAAGGGAATGTCTTCTAAAATGAAATCCATGTCATATGAGAAGTTACTGCCTTCAGCCATACATCCAAACTAATTACATGGATACTTTACTACTTGTAAAAGTGTGGCACAGTAATATATAGCTCAGATAGCTCACAATATTTGATTATTTAAAAACTAGGGATGTAATGTTCACTAATTTTAATACACTTGAATACAATTCTGACAAGCTCCCTATTAGAGAGACATTATAGCTGTAAAGAAACCTCCACGTTATTTCTCTCATCAAGACTTTTTGTCAAACAGGTTAACCTGCACATCAACAAGCTTCATGCAGACGACAGGCTCCTGCTTCATCTTTCAAGACTTGCTGAAAGATTGTTATTGTTGATTTCTTCCTGAACATAAAATAATGCATTAAGAATGAGAAATAAATCATTCATTCATTCATTCATTATAATATCTGATCTTGAATGACGACATCAACCTCAAGGGCCAAAATCCCATATTGTCGCACAGAACATTGTAAAATAAGTGCAACGTATAAGGCCACATTTCATTTTCATGTAAGAAACTCACAAAATATATTTTACTTTTATTATCTACTTCAGTTAACTGGACAGGTTTTTTGTAGAAGTTCAATTCACAAAACCACTTAGCATTTTCTGCGTATTTCAGAAAAAACACCATAAGAGAGGACAGTGTGAACAGAGGAAGAGGAACCTGGCTGCTGACTTCTTCTTGGAAAGGAATTCACTGTGAATGTTCTACTATGAAACATCAGTTGTTCAGCCCGATATAAAAAGATCCCACATCAGGCCTCCAACATAGATCACAGCAGATCATTCAAGAAGGTTGAAGTCTCTCTGTCAAACAGAAGCAACTGTTTTTTCTCTCTGTGAACCATGAAGAGGTTGATGGCTCAGGTACTTCTGGGGCTGCTCTGTTCCCTCCATGTCAGATCTGCAGGTCAGTGTGCACCTTGGTTTGGTTTTAGCAGCTGCCAGTCTAACAATTCTGTTGTTGACAAATGTATGCAAATGTGTTGACAGGTCTCATGGGAGTACAAACAGTATTTAAGGATGGCTGCTGTACAAAGTACTTTCAAAAACCAATTCCACTGAACAGGGTGAAGGACATGGCCTGGAGCCCAACTCACTGCCAATTAAAAGCAATGCTGTAAGTATAAGTATACTGTGGTCATTTGAACTCTGCGTTGTACAGGTTGAATCTAAATTGCAGCATTGATGCTGGCCTATTTTCTGACAAGGGAGCAATTTGTTCAATCTATCTTCTTGTATGATTTTTTAAAAAGTGTGTTTTGTGTTTTGTGTGTTTCTTACAGGTTTACAACTGTGACTAAAAGGGTGTTTTGTGTCGACCCCAGCCAGGCTTGGGTGAGAAAACATAGAGATAGCTTTGGGGAAAGGTCAACCCTCGCTACAACAACAATGGGTGCCATCTCTGAGTCCTTCCTAAAGAAGTTGAAAAATGCTACAATCTAACTGCTCATGAATATCTGTAATGAATCTGAAAAAATGCAAATACTGTTTCACATATTATTATGAAATCATACTGTTTATTAATGTGATGCAAATTGTATTTAACAATTCTTCAAGTGCTTGAGGGTAGTGACTTATTTTTTTATTTCATTTATTAGTTTATTTGTAAAGGGACGATGTACAATAAAAAACATAAATGTTTCCATTTGATGCATTGTACCAGAGTTAGCTCAAAGCTAATTTACATCTTCATCACTTCTAAGGATTACAAAGAAAAACTACTGTGTAAGTTAAATGATTGCATTGACATTATATTACTTATGAAACTTTCTTGTTGGATATTAAATGATGACATGCCTTTGTCTCCCTAAACATTAATAATAATTATTTGGTTATCAACTGTTTTGTTGCTAGAGAGTAACGACTTCCCACAGGTTGAGTTCTTCCAATAATTGTAGCCTGCATAGTCTAATAATTCATTTTAAGTGAGATTTCATAACCATGCATGTGTTGGTAGGAATAGTGCCCTTGGTTGTGTCCTAAAGAGTGCAGGTAATGTTTACAGTGATTTCAAGTAGCTATCTATCTAAATAAAAGCTCTATTTTTGTATTTGGTGTACTGCTATCATTTATTTGGTGGGCCTGTGCCAGGTAACCCTTTTATTATGTGGGACTTCCCTATGCTCCTGTTGACACCAAGACGTAGTGTAGTCTCATGTTGTTACAACTGGCTGCTGCAGGTCAATAACATTTCAATATCAATGTCATGATCATCGTCATACTACTATAACTATAACTGCTACTGCCACTACTATTAACAACTATGACTATTACCAATGATAACGATGAGCAATGGACGGGTAGCGGATAAAATCATCTAATAATAAAAGGAGTCTTAATGACTTTTATGTTAGATTTGATGTTCATGATTTTAGTAACAAACACACTGAGATTAGAGACAGTCTCTTGGCGGCTCCTTCTCCGAATCCCTTCTTTGTTGCATGCTTTTAAACATTTAAACATTACATGCTTTAAAAAGTGTAAACCCAGGAAAAGCCCTGGTCCTGACAAACTTGGTGGTCGCCTGCTAAGAGCCTGTGCTGACCAACTTGGCCCTATATTTTATCACATTTTTAATTCATCTCTTCTCCAGCAGAGGGCGCCATCCATTTGGAAGCAGTCCATAGTGGAGCCCGTTGCCAAGACAACCAGTCCCAATGTATTAAATGATTTTCGACCCGTCGCACTAACTTCTCTAGTTATGAAACTGTTTGAAAAGCTTGTAAAAGTAGAGCTTTTAGCAAAAACTGAGCATCTGTTAGACCCCTTTCAGTTTGCATACAGGGATAACAGAGGTGTACAACTACATTACTTAACCTTCTCTGTAAACACTTAGAGGGTAGTAAGAATCATGCCAGGCTGATGATCCAGCTTCAGGTTCTGGCTGAAAGACTTATGAGCCTCTTCTGTCTTGATGCATGTCTTGTGGGCTGGATCCTCGACTTTCTTACAAATCATCTCAACAAGTTAGAGTCAACCTCAAGGATGTGTACTGTCTACTTTCTTTTATATTTTGTACACAAATGATTGTTTTAGCCGCATCCTCAAGTATGCTGATGATTGTATTATTGTTAGCCTGCTTGGTGATGATGATGATGATGATGATGAACATGGACAAGTTTTAAATGATTTTCTGTCATGGTGCGAGAAGACCTTCCTCCAGCTCAACGTCTCCAAAACAAAAGAGATGTGCGTTGATTTTCCCCAGAGTAGTGTTGTCCATGTTCAGCCAGTTCAACTGGTGACCAGAGTAGTGTTGTCCTGCAGCCAGTTCAACTGGTGACCAGAGTAGTGTTGTCCATGTTCAGCCAGTTCAACTGGGGACCAGAGTAGTGTTGTCCATGTTCAGCCAGTTCAACTGGTGACCAGAGTAGTGTTGTCCTGCAGCCAGTTCAACTGGGGACCAGAGTAGTGTTGTCCTGCAGCCAGTTCAACTGGTGACCAGAGTAGTGTTGTCCATGTTCAGCCAGTTCAACTGGGGACCAGAGTAGTGTTGTCCATGTTCAGCCAGTTGAACTGGGGACCAGAGTAGTGTTGTCCATGTTCAGCCAGTTCAACTGGTGACCAGAGTAGTGTTGTCCTGCAGCCAGTTCAACTGGGGACCAGAGTAGTGTTGTCCTGCAGCCAGTTCAACTGGTGACCAGAGTAGTGCTGTCCATGTTCAGCCAGTTCAACTGGTGACCAACTACAAATATTTGGGGATAGTAATTGACAGCAAGCTGAAATTTGACATAAACTGCGAAAAGCTGTGCAAAAAAGGTCAGCAACGCCTCCATTGTCTAAGAAAACTCGCCAAGTTCCAGGTTGACCGTTAACTGATGAAGCTGGTGTAACGGGTAGACTTGTATCGCTGGTTTGCTGTTTATTATTTCACCACCTATAGTGTGTGTTAGAGTGCAGTGATTAGTGGGTGTGGTTTGTGCATGGAGTGAAGTGCACTGGTAATGGGTTGATGGCATGCAGGTGTGCTTGGGTGTTGTCTCCAGATGAACATATTTAAGCAGCCTCTGAAGGTCCAATAACTCGGCTCTCCTCTCCTCTGTGCAGGTACAGAATTACTTTTTGTGTGACGTTTCTCTTCTGGCAACCATGGTGTTTTGTAGTTTAGTGTGGTGTGATTATATGCAGTTAACTCTCCTCCCCTGTGTAGTTGCAGACTGCCATTTTCCATGTGTGATGTCTCTGCCGGCAGCCATTGTTGTGCTCTGTAGTTTGGTGTAATGTAGATGGTTACAGTCGGCTCTCCTCTCCTCTGTGCAGTGCTGGTTGTGTGGGACTGATGCTGAGGTCATTATACGGTCGAGTCAAGGTGGACAGCTGCTGAGCACGGTGACAGAGACCACCACGACGCTAAGGCCAGACCGACCAGTCACCAAGCAGTGACCAGCACACATCCTTGTGAGGTGTTCGGCTTGGCCACCCTCAGGACGTAGACACACACCCGGCACAGACTCTCTCCCCTACTCCTTTCGAACCCCCTTAGCTCAGCCGCCTTTTAACCTTTTAATATATTTGTATCCTTAAATAAAGTATCGCTTTTACACTCAGCTTGTTGTGTTTTGCCCTCTCTTCTCCCACTGGTTGGTCAACCTGAACTTAAGGGT
>OMKK01090557.1:0-13852 GCA_900302305.1 Polymixia japonica
ACCTACAGTTGCAATCAAAATTATTCAACCCCCATTGCAAATTAGGTTTATTGGTAAAATGTACATTTTTTCAGCTGTATGTAATAAATAAATTACACAAGAACAGTTTAAATAGTTAAATAAAACTAATATTACAAGGGTTTTATCCAAATTCAACACAAAATGCTACTTTTAATGACTACTGCAGTCTCAAAATTATTCAACCCCCTGAATAGAATCCCTCATAAGAGCACACATTTGAAAATCAGGTGTTATCTCAAGCACACCTGATGTAACTAATCAAGGGCTTCATTAGTTGCATCAGGTGTGCTTGAGATAGAACACATCAAATACCTGTTTGTTGACGGTGACGTTTGATTGCATGTTAGAAATATGGCTAAGGCCAGAGAATTGTCCATAAAGTTAAGAGAAGAGATCATTGCCTTGCACAAACAAGGAAAAGGATATAAAAAGATAGCAAAGGCATTGAATGTTCCTAGAGATACAGTTGGAAGCATAGTTCGCAAGTTCAAAGTTAAAGGAACAGTGGCTACACTACCTGGACGTGGCAGAAAGAGGAAGCTATCAACGGCTGCCACCAGATTCCTGAGGAGGCAGGTGGTCAAAAACCCTCGAGTGACTGCAAAAAACCTGCAGCAAGACTTGGTGGCAGCAGGCACTGAGGTTTCAGTTTGCACAGTAAAGCGCATACTAAACGCTGAAGGGCTCCATGCCCGAACTCCAAGACGTACACCACTACTGACCCAAAAGCACAAGAAAAATCGGCTCCAATATGCTCAAAACCATTTAAATAAGCCACAGAAGTTTTGGAATTCTGTTCTGTGGAGTGATGAAACAAAACTGGAACTTTTCGGGCCTATGGCTCAGCGGTATGTCTGGAGGAGGACAAATGAAGCATACACTGAAAAGAACACCCTGCCTACAGTGAAGCATGGTGGTGGCTCTGTGATGCTCTGGGGCTGCTTTGCTTCCTCTGGCACTGGAAACCTGCAGCGTGTGGAGGGCAAGATGGATTCAATCAAGTATCAGGAAATCCTAGGAGGAAACGTCATGCCATCTGTGAGGAAGCTGAAGCTTGGGCGTCATTGGACCTTCCAACAGGACAATGATCCCAAGCATACCTCAAAGTCCACCAAGGCCTGGCCCACAGTCGCCTGACTTGAACCCCATAGAAAATCTCTGGTGGGATTTGAAGAAGGCGGTTGCAGCACGCAAACCCAAGAATATTAGGGAACTGGAGGCCATTGCCCATGAGGAATGGGCTAAGATTCCTCAGGAATGTTGCCAGAAGCTGGTGTCTGGCTATGCATCACGTTTGCAGCAGGTCATAAGAGCAAAAGGGTTCTCTACTAAGTACTAAAGACGCTTGTCATGAAGGGGTTGAATAATTTTGAGACTGCAGTAGTCAGTAAAAGTGGCATTTTGTGTTGAATTTGGAGAAACCGCTTGTAATATTAGTTGTGTTGAGCTATTTAAATTGTTCTTGTTTGATTTGTTTATTGAAAACAGCTGAAAGCTTGTACATTTTGCCAATAAACCTAATTTGCAATGAGGGTTGAATAATTTTGATTGCAACTGTACATATCTTTTGCAATACTTCGTATGGAGCAGTTGCTTGTCTGCTCAGTGAGTATAACAGTGAATGCCATTCAAGCTTTGTTATGGCTAGATCCAAAGTTGCACCCAAAAAGCAACTATCCATGCCACACCTGGAGCTGTGTGGGGCCCTAGCTGGAGCTCAATTAGCTCAACTACTTCAGAGGGAGTTGACCTTGAACCTTTGACATCTCACCTTATGGACTGATTTGACCACAGTTCTTGAATGGCTTCAGTCTGAATCATGCCGTTTCAAGGTGTTTGTGGGAAGAAGAGTGGCAGAAATTCAGGACCTTACTAAACCTAACTCTTGGTGGTACGTGGATTCAGTCAACACTTCTGCTGATGATATAACGAGAGGCAAAACTCTGGTTGAACTCTCTAGGCACAGTTGGTGGGGCAATGGTCCACATTTTCTCCAACAGTCTCCTGATACATGGCCTATAAAACCTAATTCCTCAGCCCAGCAAGACCTCACTGAAGTCTGAAACTTCACTTTTTTTGGTCTGACTGCTAAACATCAGACTTACGTAACTACTGAGCCAGCTCAGGAGACTTCCTGGAAGGATCTTGTAGAGGTAACATACAAAACCCTTAAAAAGGTCGATTTAAACAGTACCTCATCAGTACCAACGTACAGTGATGTCGAGGTCAGTCTCCTGAAAAAATGTCAGGCTGATAGTTTCCCCACTGAACTAATGGCTTTACAAGCAGATAAGTCCGTTCCTCCCAACAAAAGACTCAAAGCTCTCGCCCCTGAACTAACTGGATTCATAAGAGTGCGTGGAAGGCTCAGAAATATCCCGGAAGCTCATGGAGACTCTATCCACCCCATTGTATTGGATCCTTCCCGTCCAGTCACCAGACTTTGATGAGCACCTCTTCCATCCTGGCTCTGAAAGAGTATTTTCTGAAATACACAGGCAGTATTGGTTACTCCAAGGAAGACAATCTGTTAAGCGCCATCAGTCTACGTGTCTCAAATGTTGCAAATGGCAAGTGAAGCCCAAGGTTCCTCTTATGGCCAACCTACCACATGCTTACCTTCGTCTTTTAAGACCTCCTTTCTTGATTGATTCGGCCCATTCACAGTTAAAGTTGGGAGGCGCAACAAGAAAAATGTTGGGGTGTGATGTTCAAATGCCTAACCACTAGAGCAGTACACCTCAAGCTTCTTACTTCTATGGATTCAGATGCCTTCTTGCTTGCTCTCAGGAGATTCATTGCACACCGAGGCAAGCCAAAAGACTTACAGTACTTTCAGATAGAGGTACCAACTTCTGTGGAGCTGAAAGAGGAGCTACAGGAGACATTCCTTGAGACCAGACCTTGAGTCTGTAATAAAGATTTGAATTGAATTGAATTGAATTCCAAGCTCTCAAGCCAGAGCTGCAAGAGAAGCTCAACCAATATCAACTCTCCTGCAAATTCAACCCTCCAAATTCTCCCCATTTTGGAGGTGTTGGGGAAAGGGGGATAAGATAAGTCAAAAATGCCCTGCAAGTTGCTGTTGGAAGTCAACTGGTGTCAGAGGAAGTTCTTGCCACTGTATTGATTGCAGTTGAGGGCATCAATTCTAAGCCATTAGGATGCAATTCATCTGATGTGGCTAACTTGGACCCCATCACTCCCAACATGCTACTGATGGGGCAGTGTGACCCTTCCTTACCTCAAGTTGCTTATGCACCAGACTCCATGGGGTGGCGTAGGTGGCACCAGAGTCAAATTTTGGCTGATCAGTTTTGGACCCATTTCATCCAGGACTATCTGCCAATTCTACAATCACGGCAGAAATGGGAAAAGCCATCAGAAAACCTGGAGTTGGATACAGTCGTTCTCATAATGGATCCGCAACTGCCAAGGGCCCAATATATACTACATACATACTACCTAATTTATGGATAGCTTGATTTGTTGTACTGATTATTGATTTATGGATTTGTTTCTTTGATTATACTGCAGAAAACCATGAGTTGAAAAGAGGCAATAAATGGACAACTGAATTGCATTTCCCTGTCAAGAACTCTTTTATTTAAGGCTCTAAAGCGGTCAACTATCCTTACACCTACACCAGCACATTCAGTAGAGAAAATCTACTACAACTAGATAGCAAACTGTCTAACATTATTCGTATGTCTTTATCAGCTGAATGCTAGCCCGCTGATAAATGGGAATAGCATGAGTGTGCTAGCTTTGATATAGCCCACTTCATAGTTGGAATAGTATTAGCTTTTAGCTTGCCAACTAACACAGAAATAGTGGGGAGAGCTCAGGTATGCTTGCATCTAGTTAGCCCACCAATAATACTAATAAAGAAATCGTGGGAATAGCATGTGCTTACGTTCAGCTAGCCCACAATTAATGGGGTTTTTTTATCTGTAAACTCGGCCAAGTGATACCCTTTCAATTCCATTTCTGGCAGAAAAAGAAAATGCATTATTTAATAAAAGTATCTGAAAGTCTGGACCAACAAATGCTCACAGCCAGCAGGCATTCTGACAGTAGGATATTGATGATGCTCCTCTCAGATAACCGAAAGTCATATATGGTGTAAAGTAATCATTCTGATCAGACATAGGCTTGTTTATTGTGTCACACTATCTCACTACCCCGCTCTCACTCTCTTACTCACTATCGTTCTCATATCTAACTCACTCACACACTGCTTAAATTGTCCCACACACCTGGCTGTCTCCTTTCTCCTAGAAGTATCAAATAGGCTTTCTCTATGCCTCCCAAAAACATATGTAAATATATTATTTGTCTTTATGGACAGGACAGAAACTTTTGAAGCATATCAGTCTTTCCATAAAGATGAACAATGGGATGGAACAATGCAGAACACAAAGTGAAAACAGAACAATAAGCAAAGGATGGAATAAGGTGTCTACATTTGCGTTTATTCGGTGCATGGTGCTCTTTTATTACATTTTTCTCTTTAAGTGATGGCAAAGAGAGGGTCACAACTAAGAAAAAAACCCAGAAGACTATAAATGTTGGTTTGCTTGTTTCCTACTCTGAGTTCAGACAAAAGAAAAGGGGAGTGCCACAATGAAGAGAACAGCACACTGAAATAACTACAACACATTAGGAATTCTGTACAGAATACTATTTGTACTAAAAAAGCATCATGTTTTAAAGTAGACCAAACATTACAAACGGCATGTGCTGTACTAAATATGCAATATGATTTTAAAGGGCAGTGCATACTGTACATTTCAGGAGGTTCAATTTGATTTCTCCTAGCTTTGCTCCTTGTAGATAAATATTTGGTTAAAAAGCTAAAGAAGGAGCATGTAATTGGGGTTACAAAAACACTATAATAACTATGCTGTTGTTACTCTCATAGAGATTGACAATGGAAAGAGAGTAGCCTTACAGACAAACTTAGCTGAGCTCTCTTCACAACAACTGTGGTTCAGCCAGTTTATTGTTAGCCATCGTCGTGCAGAGCATGTTTTTTGTTTTTCAACTCCTTTATTGCCAATCAAGTATACTCTTACTAATCAACCCTAATTAATCCCAATCCTGTTTGATTTAAATGTCAAACATTCCTGTTGTTTGCTTTCAACCCTTTTAGATGAGTACACACTGCCCCCTTTGGTAGAAAAGTAGAAATACATGAAAATGAAACATATGCAGCACAAAAAGATGCCACTACCATGCCCAGTAAAAATGAATGCAGCTGTAGCTGGTGAAAGGAATGCTCTGTGACCTGCCTAATACCAAACCATGAAACTACATATCCCTTGCACTGAGAAGACAGACTATCTAAAATGCAAAACACATACACAAAAATAGACAAAGATGAAAATAAATAAAGACATAAAATAATGTCATTGCAATACACTGCTGTCTCCTTGGTCCTGATAAAGCCCCATTCTAGTGAGACAAGGACTACAACAACAACCACTAAAACAATTAAAAGAAGTAAAGATCATTCACCAGATTATCAAGTCATGACTTTAAAAGAAGAAAGACTCAATTGCCCCCCTGCTTTGATAAAATCAATCTTTTTTACACATAAATTGAAAAAATATTTTTTTTCACATTGAGAGGGAAAATAAAATAAACTTTTACTGTACAAGAGATGACACCAAACTATGTTGAGTGTTAAAATTTAAGAGGGATCTTTGTGTCCTGCTGGTGTACAGTCCCAAGAAAAATCACCCACAATCCCTATCTTAACATTGTTTGGAACAAGTCACTAAAAAACTTGACCCTGAAGTTGTTGGTAACCAATTATGATGGTAAGAAAACCCGTAGAAAAATAAAGTACCAGTAATCTCAACAAGATTAAAAGACCAAATGCCCTTCAAAAAATTTCGTAATATCTCCAGACAAATTGGAGAGGAATAAATTCACAAATGCTGTACTTTATTTATATTTCTCTTTAAAAAAGAGTTTTGACCAGTCCTGTGGTTCAGTTTTTGGCAGTGAATGGAACAGAGAGGGGGATTGTGGGGAATCCTGGGGGAATCTTGGGAGTTTTGTGAGAACTCCATCCCCTTTCATTTGAGCTCCAAACACGAGGAGGTCAAAGTTCATAGTTCAAAGTTGAAACTTGATTCCCTCTGATGTAGTTCTGGTGTGTATGTCCAAGGCAGTGCAGTTGGGTGTGAGGGTGGGGGGCTCTGAGGTAAACATGGGAATGGTTAAACGGGTAGGGAGGACAGGACAGGGGGAGCTGTGTGTTCCCGCTCCCCAGGTGCTAGAATTTTTCAACCCAGCCTTAGAGTAGATAAAAAAGAACAAGAGAGAGGGAGAGAGACAGAGAAACATTAGATCTCCTGTTTAGTAAATTTACAGTACCGCTTGTACCCACCGATTCACTACTCAAGAGATTAGAACATGAGCTAAAGCAGAAACATCCAATATGGGAGGACTTAAGACGGATGCACACCCATGCTGACAGTGATGATGAACATGTCTGGGATTTGGAAAAGCAGGGCATTGTAACAGCTGGTGGAACATGCAGGGGCCCTCAAGTCAGGGGCCGGGTGCAGCAAGGAGTAAAGATGTGGTGGTTAGGAGGGGATGGGGTGGGGGTTGAAGGGTAGATGGTGGTGGGAAGGATTGTTAGGGGTGTTCTCAGGCTTCACTCTGATGTAAACACAGTGAAGTTGATTGAATATGTGAATGCCCACTTGCTGGACAGAGCACAAACTCATTGGGAGGCGACTTCCCCATTGGAGAGACATGGAACAGGAGGAGGCAGGCACGCCGTGTTTACATACCACCCTGGAAGCTGGCTAAACAGCACCAGACTCACAGCCTGGACGCTTTAACTTGCACAAACAAGTCACCACAATTAAAGCCACATGGGCACCACTATTTAACATACCTCATGCTGGGTTACCTTGTTTCATGTTGGATCAGACTTGTTATAACCAAATCCATGCACTTAAAACAGTGCTGCAAAAATGCAAGGACATGCTTGGGCTTTAGCAACATTGTATGTGTTGTCAGTGTGGCTCAGCCCTTATGGAGTGACTAGTTTTTTACAGATTAACAGATTAATTAATTAAATACTGGTCATTGTAATGGCATCCTACTTTGATCATCCCCATCACAGTGTTTACATAATTCTGTTTAGTCTCTGCTGGAGCACTTTGCATATCATTGTAGCCGGTAATTGCTTTAGTGGTATAATTATGGTGCGACTGCAACCATTACTTCTTCAACAGGTCATTATGGGTTTGTTTAGAACAATACAATGTATTTAACCACTTAACTGAAGTCCTAATAAAAACATGGACATTGGTCTTTAAGAAACCAGTCCTGTGGCTGCTCTGTGGTATTCCCCATTTAAAAGGCTATTTCCAGCCACATGAAAACACAGGATTTGAAGCCATGTGATTTGTGATGGTACAGGAAGATGCATTTAGCAGTTACTGACTGATTTACAGTGAGGAGTAGCAGCAGTAAATACACTCCCTGTGCTATTCCCATTTGGATCCATTTGTCTCAGAAGATGGGGCTCTTGCAGATTATTGGCACCAGAAGCAGTGCTTAGTCTTAGACAGCAAGCAGTGGGTGTAAGTACACTGCAAAATAGCCCATCTTAACAAGTGATTTAGTCTAGTATTGCGTCTTAAAACCCTATTTTAAAGGGTGAAAAAGTGAAAGAAATCTGCCAATGGGGTGAGATAATTTTTTTGCAATGCAAACTAATGTGATTTAAGAATATTCTGAAGTCAAGTCAACTCAAGTCACATTATCTCAACACCAGTGGAGTGATCAGTCTTATTTCAAGAAATTGAAACTGCACTGGAAACAAGTGAAATGATGTCAACCCATATGCAGATATTTTGACTTATTTTAAGGAAAAAAGTTAAAACTCAATACTAGACTAAATGACTTAAGATGGATATGTTCTGCAGTGTAGCAGTTGTGTACTGTTTGAGTTAAGGAGGGTAGTGCAGGATCATAGAGAGAAATGGAAATTGAGGGTTGAGGTGAAAGCTAAAATATGCAGATAATACAGAAGCAGGTGAAAAGTGAAACCATTCAACTGAAAGTCCTTAACAGATGAAAGTATGTGTAAACAAGATGCAAACAAGGTGTACTTGTTTAACATTCAGCTCTGAATTAACATTCACCTTGATTCCATTTCGGCTTACTCACCTACGCAGGGTGTGGTTCAGTCTGTATTACTCTGGGGTGATCTCTGTTTCCTGGTGCACCACCACTTTGGTAACAGACATATCTGGGTGCTGCTCCTTTGCCTCCTTTATGGCCTGGGCCAAAGCCTGAGTAATGGAAGGAAAGAGATACAGAAAAGCAGACAGCAGGCATTAAATAGAAAAGATTTATGAGAGTAATAAAAAATCCCTGCATGTGGAAAAGACCTACTTGATATGTAAACATATGTAAAATTGCTCCACAAGAAAATTGAAGTCGATAAATAATCCAAGGTACACTCATGATCACTTGTTTCACAACCCAAACAAACACTTCCAGAACAAAAGCAAAAGTGGTAGATGGCAACACAGACAAGCCCATATTATATTAAGCCACTTAGGTGTTGCAATGCTTTGTGGAAAATTTCATAACACCACAAATGAGAATTAATTTAGTGTGAACAGCAAAATCAAAGCATAAAATATAATTTGCCAAATTGAACTTGAGAGGTTGAACAAAACTGAGAGCTGGTACAGAGCTGGGAACCAGAATTAGAATTCCTCACCTTATCATGATCGATCTCTGTGTCTCCAGTGATAACAATCCTCTTCTCAATGCGAGTCTCAGAGATCCCTCCTTTCACTGTCTAGAAGAGAAGTCATGAGGAAAACATCAAAATGGGCTGAGATTACAAGAAATAGACACACACACACACACACATAAGTCATCCATGTCAAGATAATTGTGATAGCATGCTCAAGTAGCCTTCTGCCAAAAAACAAAACTTCAAACAGAAAACTATCACTGATCTAGAAAACAGACACGGTGGGCAGTAGCATGTTAACTTTTGCAGTAAAGTGGCCATTTGCAGTCCCTTTCCATCAGGTCCTTAAGTATATTTTCCACGAACCACTGTAATATGATTTACAATAGCAATTGCGGTTGTCAATAACAAGAAGGTGAATGAGTGCTGGAGAGTCAATACCGCTGGCACAAGAGTGATATAAAGCACAGATGCGTCACAGTACGGCGGTCATTCCCCAATCGATTTCTATTGATCATTGGCCTGTTAGTGAAGTGGGCTGCTGTGGAATGAAACAGTCCTCTAAAGAGCTCACAGACCTTGGTGATCTGGGTGGTGGTGGTTGTGCTGACTGTCTCTGAGGTGATAGTCTGGGCACTCAGCAGCACCCCTGAGTCCCTCTCGGTCAGGCTGTCCACCGGCTGAGGGAGAGACACCTTCTGAATGTTAGACAAGACCCTCTGGGCTCAGGCTCAGTTAAAACTTAAAACAATAATGTGATACTGCGAGGCCCAGAATGCCCCTCACCTGTGCTGACTCATACATGATGGTCTTGGTTTCTGTGTGCACGATCGGGACGTCGTTGTTGGCCATGGTTCCTCGCAGGGAGTTTGTGATGTCTGAGATGGTGATTGTCTGGGTCTTCAGCACAGGAGACTGAGGAAGGCATACAGTCCGTTAATACATTTCTCTGTTCCCTTTTCTAACCCATCTATAGGGGGGTGTCAAAAGAACTGTAAGTATATTCTGCCAATCATTTGGCCTCTTTGCTGTAGCCCTGCTCCCACTCCAAACAGCACACTGCTGGCATCCAATTAAATTTAAACCAGCCTTCTAAATTTAGAAAAACGGGCAAGGCTACAGATATAACTGTTGCAATCACTTGTAATATATTTCATGTTAAAATAATGATTTATGAGCATAACCACATGCTTATTCAATCAGAAAGTTCATATTAAGAGGAAACATATATTTTTAATCATCTAAGATTATCAAAAAAATGTAAATGCTTTCCTAAAGCATAATTCCTAAAGAATGAATATCAAAATAATTTCAGTTGAAATCTTGAAATCCTATTGGGTCTTCTATTCTACTGAGACAGTCAATCACAGTAGTGAGCAGACTCTCCCCAGGGGGCTGAGCATGTGCTTTTCATAATAAGAGTCATGGGATGTGGAGATGAGGACGAAGCCTCAGGCAAGCCTGCTAATTATCCCAACACCACAGCTCAGATATGCAGATTGTTTAAATCATATGCATCATAAATCTATTTCAATTTGTCTTTTAATCTTTCATCTCTAACTGCTGTGCCAAGATGAAGGCGTTTGATTGTATCACTGTTAAGGCTATTTAAGTCCAGTGCATTTTTAAGCAAATGCAAAAAAGAGCAGGGCTGGGTAGCAGAGTAGACTTTTGTATGCCAATATTCTTATAGTTAGGTATTTTTTCATGCCAACATAAACATCAATCAAGGGAACATCAATTTTTAGTTGAGGCTAAACTAGCACAACAAAAAAATAAAAATAATGGGACAGTAAAGATACCACATACTCAAACAGATAAAGGTCTGGTGATTCTCTAGTAGATCACTCTCCCTGCCATAGCACATCCCTCACAGAATTATTTGTTTTAATGACAATAAAACCATTTTTGACATTGCCTCCAATTTAACTGTGGCCTTAATTTAAGACCACGTTCAAAATCTTTTTCTACAGTTGTGATACTTATAATCCATTTTGTACTGATATATCATTATTGTAGGGTTAAAGTGTGACTGGAAATATACCTTAAACAACACAAAAAACTACCATCTTGACAAAAATACTTACCAATATCTGGGGTGTCATTTTTAACTTAAACAAAATAGTGTATTGTGTCATAATGGAGTGCCTTAGTGCCAGAGCCAGAGGAGGTAGATGAAGCTCTTCCTCAGAGGCTGTATTATGGTGTAATGGAATAAATCTTCTTAATACTGACACCTTAGAGTTTAACATAGTGAGTGGCGTGGTGATTTTTGAAGTGTTTAGGTACATTTTCAGTTTGGAAGCAGTGAAGCAGCATACAAGGGTTTCCAAATATACCAATAATAGAAAGAAAATAGCAAACAATAGTGTAAGGCACACCTATCAAAGACTTGCAAGGCAAATATTAAATTTACTGTCATTCTGGCTAAATGACCACATATTACAAATATCCAAAATACACATGCCAAATTTGATGCATTTATTTTTACACTACTTATGTCACACCTAGTACCTTGGTTTCAAATGAATACCTGAACTCTGACAATTAGGATATATATCAGGACAAATAGAGAGAAGGAATTAACAGGCTGAATGAGAACCACTAAAATCAGGACAAAGGAGGACAAAGAAAGATAAATTGATCAGTGCAGTGTCTTCCTATGGACGGTATCACAGTGAAAGTACAGGCTTACAGATTCTGAATTCTTCAAAAATCCATTGGCATTTTATAACCAGTAGGTCTGAGTCACATGGAAGTATAAACACACAAATAATCACAGTAATACACTGAGTACATGAACTTGCATGCACAGTCTTTCATGACCAACTAAAGCCCAGTGTTATAAAGTAGTAAAGACATAACATAGCTTCTATTAATGAATCCACCTCTAGCAACATTTCAAAGGGTAAACATTATACAGTACTTTCCCAGAGTTATTTCACACCCATTCAGGCTTTGTCCTAAAATGAGCCAATGTTCAATATTCATCATTCAACATTTTTAAGGCTCTGAGCACTGTCTAAACCCAGTGGTGGGCAACCGTGCTCCATGGAGGGCCAAGAGATTTCCAATTCCAACCAAACAGTACATCAGCTGATTTTATTGATTAGTGCCCTTCAACTAGGCAGGGGGCAACTAATTAGTGAAATCAGCTGCTGTAATGTTTGGTTGGAATGAAATATGCATACTCTTGGCCCTCCATCTTCCCAGATTGCCCACCCATGGTCTAAACTGAGGACCGAACCTTTAGAATGAGAAATTGGAATGTAGCCAGGGCACATTTTAAGTTCAAGTATGAATAGAGCGTTAGTACATGTTATGTGGTAATGGGTACAAGTTCCTATTAGTCTAAGTATGCTGTAGAGACACAGATGGTTCAGTAAAGCCACTTGATCGGTACAAATATCATTTCAATGGCTTCAAACCTAGTTTACATACAACAGTGCCATAGCATTGAATGCAAACTTTGAAGAAGTTTTCCTATAAACTTGTGAGCCTTAAAAACAGTGTGGTGCACAGCAGCAAAATAAGGGATGGGGAAATATTATCTGATGCACAGGTTCCTCTTGTGTTGTGTACTTGGTCTATCAATATACTGCAAACATTCAGAAATTAACATTTCAAGTATCTCAACCACAAAAAAAGCTTTTACTCTAAGTAAGCCAGTTGAACAACTTACTCTCTCTCTCTCAGGTAAGGGCAGTGATTGTTACAACACGCAAATCTGATGTAAGCAAGCAAAGGAAGTAATATACCTTTAACAGTGGCGCTATGCTTAGCAATCACCATTATTATTTTTTTTTTGTAATTATTTTTTGAGGTGATGTCAGGTAAACAAGTACACCATGCCTTGAGAAGTGCAACAGTGTCAATTTAAGGCCATTGAAGTTACATGAGCGGAAGGTAATACTAATATCTCATGGATTCTTTATATGAACCTGGCCCAATTGTCCTCCCTGCTGACATAAACGCAGTGCTCATGCATGTTAATCACAGTAGCACTCAGCTATGTTGCATACAGACTCTTTACAGTATTTGAGAGCTTTAGTCCATTGATGTGAGTGTCTGGTTAAAATCTTGTGATACAACTGAATGCTGCAGTGTAAAGTTAAACTGAATGGGAGAAAACAAGAGTCCTCAAAGAGAGAAAAAATCTACAAGTGCAAGCGATAAAGATTCAATGACTGACGACAAAGTCATTAGTACACCTGTTGGCTTTTCCCTATGGAATACTGAAGTAAACATTGGCTCCTTGATACCAGGATATATTCATTGAGTGCTGAAAAGCATGAAAAGATTTCAACAGTTTCTGGAAAAAATATTACATTGCCAGTTTCTATGAAGAAAAAAATAGTCATTTTAAGTTAATCTATTGTTGACAGGACAGAGCTGTGTATGTGAGTGGGGCTAGAAGAGGAGGTAAGAGGTGGTAATTAAGAGAGTGAATTAGAGGTAGAGGGGTGAAACAGCACTTGAATAAAGTAGTGTCTACATGGCCATGGGCACCTTGCAGAACCAGATGTTCAGGAATCAAGTCGGTTTTATTATTTTATTTGTCCTTGCCATTTAAATGAAGGCCAGCCACAGTATGGTCAAGGCCATCACCAGAAGGCCTGATAGAAAGAAGGAGATACGCGATTGCTGGAGCTTGGCCGGGTACAGCTCACAGGGGTTAACCACACTCCTGCCCTCCTCTGGCATGTCAATAGACACTCTCAGAATGTAGCCACAGGCTTGCTCTTCCTCCTTCTCCTCCTCCTCATCATTATCATCCACCTCACTCTCCTCACTCTCCTCCTCATCTTCTTCCAGGAGGTAGTCATGCCTGCGGAGTGGTGGTCCCCCTGGTGCCAGGGCCCCGCTACGTGCTCTTACCTTGTGTGCAAACAGAGGTCGCCTCCCTCGCTGTGCTCAGCAACAGGGGACCAAGAGAGACAGATAACAATGAACAGATGAGTGGGGGATGGCCAACAGACAGGAGGAGGGGCTACGGTGGCAGGAGGGAGTGGACATGGGAGAGCCATGGGAAGGAGGGGCACAGATGTAGAATAAGGTGGGTTAAAAACATAAGGAGGCTCAGTAGTA
>OMKK01090557.1:13899-30187 GCA_900302305.1 Polymixia japonica
GCCTTTAAATAAAGTTGTGTGTTAGTCTAACTTTTATGTGTAGTTAGCACCATGATGAGAGGGGCTTTTGGTCAGGGCAGTGAGGGCGTTGCACTGGGTGGTCTAACCACGCCGCACCTCTGGAAGAGCAGCGGCAGCGGCAGCAGCAATGGAAGAGGAGGAGGAAGAGGAAGTGGAGAGCACTGAGTTTTTATGGGCCTCTGCTCCATGGTGGGGGCTGGAAAGGCATTCTCTGGCAGCTAAAATGCTAGCTAGTGCAAACCATTTTGGCAGTGCAACATCTTCTAAATGCCAACTGGGAAGGAGAAACACCATAGAAACTGGCCTGGTGACGGGTTGGCAAGACCACAATATGCCGTCCTCACTGCTTCATGCTGGACCATCGGTCTGTGAATGGTCCTATTTATCACAAAAGATGTTATGCCTGCAAGATATGGCCATATATAGTTTTTTTCAAGTGTGTTCAAGGTTGTTCTACTCTGGGATGTAGTATTGCACATAATATGTAATTTTCAATGTGCAATACTGTAACAAGTCAGGGAAGACGCTGCGCTTTTGCTTTAAGTTATCTTCAAAACTGGTGTATGATGATGTAATGAGACAATTTTTGTTTCCACTAAATGTTCAATTATAATTATTAGAGATTAGCAATAATCTCTCATTACCAAAATTGTGCTCTAGGCTTTTAGTAAAAATGTGCCATTATTCAATGGACTAGTCTGGGGGTCTTTCAAAAGGTATTGTGCAGGGCCCTCTGGGTAGACAGGGGCCGTGGCAGGATACCCAGACAGCTCCAGGCAACTCAGGTTTGGGACATAAACTGTGTTCTGAAGTTTTGGGCAGAAGTGGGACAAGAGAGAGAGGACAGCCCTGGTTGGCCGGAGGACTGAGCTCCTCTCTGAACATCAGTATCCATCTCCACATGTGGAGAGAAGGACGGGGGTAGTGGTGGTGGTGCAGAAGGAGATGGAGAGGACAGAGATTTGAGAGGGGAGCCAGGACAGGACTTTAAAGGGGAAGGGGAAGAGGAAGGGAGTTGAGGACACAGATGACATGGGTAGAGAGACAGGGGAATAGATAAGAGGAAGGAAACACAGAGAAAACATAACATATAAGACAACCAGTGAGGGATAGAGGGATACAGGGAGGAGGATGGGGGGTAAGACAATGACATGAAGAGGAGGAGTGTGGGTCAGTTTTTTTCAGCTGATGATACTTCCTCTTTTGGTTGTTTTCCTGTTTTTGCTTGTCAGTCTCTTACTAATCAATTCAGACATGGTTATTGCAAGAGTCATGCGGATACATTGTTGGGATTAAACCCAGCCATGCGATTGATTGGCAGTTCAAGCAGGAAGACAAAGCCGAAAGCAGCCATTGATGGGGCGGAGGCAGTGGCAAGGCGGTAGGGTTTAGGGTTTAAGGGGAGGGGTTTAAAGGGAGTGCCTATAAGGCGAGCACAATCCAGTGAAGACGGAGAGCTGCTTTCTCTTGGCCATTGCCTCTAGTTGCCATTCAAAATAATGGTCCGTTCTTTATATAGTTCATAAAGAAACGCTGGATAGTGTTGTCTCACTGCAGCCTCTGCCAGAAAGCACCAAATTAGAGTACCTTTACCTCAGACACGCCACCCACTACTCTGTATGCAGGTGCAACAGTGGACGTCCTCACCTGCACACACATACATATACCATCTTCACACATGAGCAAATACAGTGAGAAAGATTTCCAACATGACAAGTTGCTGTATATTTCTTTGAGATTCTGAAAGTAGAATGGCTGAAAGTAAATGTTTTGTTTTGTCCTGTGATCCAAGGATCTGTCTTCACTCTCTACTGTTAAAAACTCAAGAAACAGAGGTCACACAAATACAATCCTCCAGTGACTGCAGTCCGATACACACTAAAAAATAATTTCATTACATAAAAGAAGAAGAGACAATAGCACCACCCAGTGGAAGATATATCCATATACAGTTCAAATTAAGAAAATGATACATCTCAGAAGTGCTTTTGGACATCCTCCATGGATAAATGACAGTCTCTGGATAAACTGAAACCACAGATGATCTTGTGTCAGCTCAAGTAGAATTTCTTCAGCTAAGTTCAGCAATACTGATCATAAATGTGTCTTCAGTTTCCCTACAAGCGACACGCACTCACCCCAGGCCTTGGCTGTATCTGGCCGTTGATGCTGGCAGTGCGGAAGGGTGAGTTGGTGGACAGACGCTTGTCCCACTCACTGGGCCGAGGGTCTGGTACCGACTCCATGAAACTCCTCTTCAGCTCGCTGATGCTGGTGTGGTGGCGCATGATCTCCGTCTGGGTCTTATCCAGGTCCTGCAAGAGACATCAGATCAAAGACAGAGCCGGGGGAGATAACGTTAAAGATAACATTAGACAGTATAGGAGGGAAGACAGAGAATGACAGGAGAGAAAATGGGAGGAAGGAGTGATGGGGGAACATAGCATTGTGCAGAAAGGAAGAGGGAATTATGATAAAGAGAATGATAAAGGGCAGACTCACCCAAATTGAAGTGGGGATTTGAAAAATATATGTGATTGCTATAGTATGTTGACAAATATAGCATTCTCCTTCAATATACAACATGGTTTCATATTTTAAATGGTTTAAACTGTTGGATAAAGCCTGCCCTTCTCCAATGATGTTCTGAGGTCATCTTGTAAGATATTCTATCAATAAAACCAGACACAGATCTCCCAGTTGTAATCTGGCTCCCTGACACGAGGAGACATCAACTGTCTGCGTTTATTCATATTCAAACCCAGGAGTCACTGTGACTCCATTAATTGGCCATTACAAAATCTTCCATGTGGGTTGGGATCAGAGAAATTAAGTAACTTAGCAGACACATTAAAGGGGTCATATTTTGCTAATTTCAGGTCTTTATGTTTATCCTGGGACTCCACTAGAGTAGCTTTAAATAAGGACACAGTTCAAAAAAGTCCTTATTTATCTTATACTGGCCCTTTATTCAGCTTCTGTCTGAAACAAGCTGTATTAGCTTCTGTCTCTTTAAGGCCCCCCTCCCTAGAAGCCCACTTTCTTCTGATTGGCCAACATCCTCTTGCCGGTGTGGAAAGTGAAACTGTAGCATACTAAGTAACATATAATTTCATTCTTTATTGGAAATTAGCAACTTCTCAAATCCAATTGTACATGTTCAAGCCCGAATACGATCTAGAATATGAGAGTGGACAGCAAGAACATCTGCAGCAACAAAGATTACAGCAAGACGTCTCTGTTTGGTGTACGTGCGCGAAATGCGCTAAAATGCCAACTGAAGTGGAAAACGTATGCTGTCAGGAAATAACAAAGGTAATGTAACTACTAAAATGTTATTCTGCTGTCACCAAACAACTGTATAGTATCTCCCTGCACTGTCAGTTATGGCTGATTGCTTATTACTTGAAAACATTTTGTTGTAAATACATACATGCATCATCTTTCCCTCATTGTGTTTGACCGGGGAACTTGCTCATGCAGAAAGTCGAAAAAAAGGTTTCAAACCTAGCGTTCTGACGCCTGAGCTTTTAGCTCACAGCGATTACTTTATCATTCTTTTAACTCATTATTTGACAGTTTGGACATGTTTAATATGAACATCCAACATTATAACATTATATATGTCACAAAATAAGGAAAAGCATAATATGTCCCCTTTAAACAGTCTCCTGACTAATAACTATTGATAGGCATGTCACTTCACTGGCTCACACTCTATCAAATGCCAGGAACAGAAAAAGATGTACAGGAAAACTAGAGGGAGATCTTGAAGGGCATGGCTTATCTGTAGAACATCTGTGTGGCTTTCCACCATAAGTGAAATGGTCCCATGGCACCTAAAACCTGAATAATATCTTTTTATTTAAACCCCCATTCTTCTAAGTAACAGCTGTTCAACTTGGCAACTAACAAAGACCTTACTTTCTACGTTACTAGACAAAAATTAAATCACGTTACAGTGTGACAAAACTCTAATACCTGATTATTTTGTAATGACTTATAATTAATTTAGCAACAAAGCAATACATCAATCCGCTCAAAGCAGTATAAATTAATTAATTAATTAACACAGCTATTATTGACCAAATAGTGGGTAAACTACTAGGTGACCAGATGACCATTTCATAGGTGGTGGGCTAGCATCCAGGTGATGGTGTGTCCTCATAGAAACACACACGGAAACACACACACACACACACACACACACACACACACACACACACACACACACACACAGACAAGCTGTCACCAAGTAATCTCAAAGTAAACTGCCCCATTCAGCCATCATTTAGCACAGAATGGAAAACAGCACATCAAAGACAACAGGGCAATGGAGGTGAAGGTTCACACAGGACCAGCACCATGAGTGAAAGTTTGAGAGATTACACTAAGTGAATTAGATGTCAGGGAACTGTTGTTGGAACTGTAAGGTGAATGTAAGGTTTCCATTAACCATGATGATGGCAGCATGTAGCCAGACAATGAAAATGAGAAACAGCAATGTTAGTGACCTATCAGTCACATCACTAAGAAATACATGACTGGGAAGGGAGAATTCATCTCTGCGTTTCCTGTGTATGCTCTATAACAGCAGATGACATGGCACAACAGCAAGCCTAGGTACCAAGGCAAATAATCCAAGACCTTTTATATGCTCTAAAAAAATGTAAAGCATCCTTTGACCTTGACACTAGAAAGGCCAGGGAATCAGGGAATCAACTGATGGTTTTATATTTTTAAATTAAAATATCTCAGCTGTAAAAACATATGCAATGCTATTGCTGTCCCTTTATATAGCTTTACTTTCCATAGAAGTCAATGTTGTTAGTTTTAGTATATTATCATGCATCAATATCAAATTCAAAACAGCCATCAATTGGTGGAACTTATTTCTGAAAGCAGGCCAATAAGAAGCCTAAGATGATGTACAGTATATTATGGTCAATAGCATTAGGTGAATTTGCTTCAGTTCCAAAGACCACGCTGTTGCACCATTTGAATGAACTTTATATCATAGTCCACTATGCAAGGTTGAAAAACGGACCCCTCCCAATCATATATTTAGCAAAATGAGAACAAATGACAGAGCCAACATCAATGAGAAGTGATTGAGCTACTTGCATTAGAATTAGAGAGGAAAATAGTGCATGCCAAGCTGTTAGGATTTAGCTGAAAACAAGGTGGCTAAAGAAATGAAGAAAAACACAGGTATCAAAGCAAAAATAAATTTCCATGCAAACAAAGAAACACCAAACAATCAAAAAGCAAGAGGACATTTCAAGTGTTGAATACAAACCTCCAACATTAAATTGCTATGCCTGATATAAATAGTTTCACCCTCAAGTTTCTTAGCTCTTTTCTGTGGAAAATGGGGAAAAAGGGAAAAGTTGGTTGGTCTCAAATGTAGAAATGATACAAAAACTCTCATTTTTTAAATTTTACTGTTTGACTTGCAATGGAATCCGGTGTGTATCACTGACCATGGCAGAAAGTGGCAATGAAATAATTCCAAACAAATGAAAATAGATATGGGGGTTGCAGCAACATGGTGCATGGGGTGCAATATCTCCAGCCAAAAGAGGGATGATTTAGTTTCAAAACACACAGCAGTCCTCTGTATGGGAAGTCTTACAGACAGACAGACTCAAAAGGTAATAGGGAGAGCATCCCACACAGTGTTGTGAATGCAGAGGCTGGGTACTGCAGTGCGCTGTGTTATCCAAGGGGCTGAGCATTGCATTACACTGCAAAATGTCCGTCTAAACAAGTCCTCTAGTCTCATACTCATAAAATCTTATTTTTATTAAAACAGTGAACATTTTGCCAGTTGGTCGAGATAATTCCGTTTCCAATGCAGTTTAGTTGCACTGAAATAAGTGAATTATCTGACCCCATTGACAAATTTTTCAAAAAAAAAAATAAAAAAAATAGGTTTCACACTTGTTTTAAGAAAAATAAGATTTTAGGACTCATTACTAGGTTAGGTTAAAAACTTGAAGAGATGGATATTTTTTGCAGGGTAGGCATCACTGCTTGTCTGGATGTCTTTTTTTTACTATATCAGCAGGAACTTGGGTTTCTTAACCATATGGAAAGAGCAGATGTGGGTATATTCCTTTAAAAGAACAATCAATAATATCCTCTATACTGGAACAATTTGTTTATTTCCTTTGTCTTCTTTGATGGTGACGTGCTAGCAAGATTGACACTAAAAATATACAGAATATAAGGCATTGACTTAATATCTCTGTTTTTCAGAACAGCAATTATCCAAAGAAGAATTTGTTTCAAATGAAATTCTTTTTTTGAGGAAGTGATCAAATAGCACACTCTTGTATAGTCAAAAGGAAAATATACAAGGCTTGGCAGAATGAACAGCCAGCAAAAAAACACAGAGAACAAGCAAACAGAATGAGGTGCTTAGTGTCGCTTTTTGCAATCGTTGCACAACAACATTGTAAAAATAAGCTAGCAAGGAAATCTGAAGAATCCACTGATATGCGAATGATGCAAGGATGAGGATGGTGACTCAATCCTCATGCGGAATGCAGGAACACTGACTGACTGAAGGGCCGCTCTAACCTTCCTCACTCGCACCATCTCTGCGTTGGTTCTGTCACGAGGCGAGTGCTGCTCCCCCCACCGGAGGAAAGAGAGAATTATGTTTATATTACGGTTTCTTATGAATCCAACCAAGACTAGCACACTAATGGTAAAGTTAAGTTCCATGTGTCTTATCATCATGCGTCAGGCCTTAAGCCATGAACACAAACCTGGCTCTTCCTCTCCCTCTCCCCATTGGTGGTGGTCAGAGCAGGGGAATGCCTCCGCTCTCTCCTGGCCACTGTCTGTGGTAGACACAGCTCAGACATCAGGCATCATAGGTCTATATGAACTTCAACTGGACTAAACTAAACTGGAAATAACCACTACACTACACATTTACTTCATACACTCTACATTACTTTCATACATTTTTCATACATTTTCATACATTTTATCTGGTAATTCTGGTAATACATTTTTTACTTTTTTTTACTTGTACTAACACATTCTAATGTTGTTATGGTTACTGTTATTATGTTGGAGCAATAATATTTTAATACTGGTGTAATATTTTGTTATGAGCCTTGGAGTAAATTTGTTCATTTTCAATATCTGTCCACTATATTTGCACATTGCACACCACTTGGGTTATGTTCATTATATTTTCATTTCATTAATAGTCCTCATTTTGCGCAGCTCCTGCATAGTGCACATTTTCTATTTTGTTTCTCCCATGTTGGACTGATGATTGATGTACATTGACTTGAGTGTCCGTTGTTTGTCCCATTGATCCCAATGTGTTGTATTGTTTTCTTGCTAAGTTGTATTTTCTCTTTTATTTAGTTAGGTACTTTTCATGCCTAATTCTCTGCTGTTGCGAATATGTAATTTCCCCAAGAGGATAAATAAAGTTCATCTCATCTTTCACAAGCATGAGTACATCATGCACTCTGCATAGACACTCTACTACACACTGCTACTATATTGATCAGTGTGTTAGGTGTCCAGCAATATTGTGTCTAGGGTGGAAATATATATTTGACCTGACAGTGAAAAATCATGCTTGTCATTGAAAACCTGTGGAGATCAAGATTAAGTTTGTACCAGTTTCTATCTAAAACCGTATGGTGTTGTAAAGGTGTATGTCCGCTACCTTGATTTCTGGTGTTGACTCTTGCCTGGGGCTATTGGTTTTTTTGGTGGACTCAGCCTGTCGGCTCTCTGCCTTTACTTCTGCCTTCCTCTCTGCCGAGCGGGATGGGCGTCCCTTGGAGATGGACACTTCCTGGCGCTCGGTGTGAGGCAGGGTGGAGGGCAAGGGTGACGGCGCAGCCTCCCCCGGAGACAGGGGGGACATGATAGGGGCGCTGACGGGACGGGTATTTTTGTCTGGAGTGGTCGCCATGGCTACAGGGGACAGGAGAGAAGAGAAAATGTCCCAAAATATATAAATTATTTGAAACTGAAATTAGTAGAAGTATGTATATGGTATGTATGTTGTGAAATGTTACTTATACATCAGATTAAATAACCGAAATATAAACAGACAAATAAAGTTCCTCTTACACACAGGCATTCACACACACACACTTCCTTTTGTATTGGCTGCTTCTGCACCCTGCTGTTCAGGACACAATAAGGCAGACAGGCATTATGGAAGGTGTGAGAGGTTCTGGTCCGACAAGTCAACAAATCAAACCACCATCCTTGTCTGACACTGAAGTGAGAAACACCCCCATAGTGTAGTTTAGTTTAGTTTAGTTTATTAGTTTAGTTGACAGGGACCATGTACAGAACCGGTTCTATACCAGAGTTTGCTAGATAACACCAGTGTTTCCCCTATGTTTGTTTCTTACTGTGGTGGTACAAGGCTCGGACCCATATCATCTAGGGGTTTCGGGGGCATCCTCTCCCAAGAAGAAAAGTTTCAAAAAACTCATAAAAAGACTCATATTACATTTAATATAAGGCTAATTTTATTAAGAAAAAATAAATAAGATATAACCGCAATGCTCAATTATATGGTTCTAGCCAAAAGGAACAAATTAAAAAGTGTATGAAATAAAATCCATGATGGCAGACTTGTATTTTGCAAAAATGCGGATATAACTAACATTACTCTATCTTGATGGATAGACCTGGATAGACCTGTGAGCACAGAGATGTAGATATTATATGCAAGATATTGGCCAGACATGTTTGGTGGACAATGCATTCGACAGTTTCTTACTTTTGTCCATTTATGGAACAATCTGCCCTTTGTACCAGACTTCCTCTTAAAGTACGTGGCATGTGCTTGTAAAAAGACACACAGGGCATATTTCCCTGTCGGAAACATAACTTGCCCTACATGGAGCTGTGCAAGTGCATCGATTGCATGAACTGATCAAGTGGAGGAAAATGGAACTGACGTTGTCACAGACTCAGAGTCAGACTCAGATCAAAGCAATATTGATTTATAAATGGTACGTAAACTATTATGTTACTATTAGAAACTTTAAAAAAGATAAATAATTTATCAAGGATATGCACTTCTATAGAGCAGTGATGTTTAGTTATATAAGTACATTTAATTACCCACAAGATTATGAAATAGGACATTTTGTGCATTAAGAGCAATGATTCAAATTATTATTCAACAACAGGATTTCATTGGACTTGCAACGTAAAGCAGCTTTGAATTACAGTGGTGAGATGATTTACCAATATTTTGCATGACTAAACAAAGTCTTGGCAGTTTAGCAACTTCACTAATCATTTTGCCTAGATAGGTTTGCATGGCATGCAATGATGGCATAGGGTCTATCAACAGTGTAAATGCTACTAACATGGCATTATATTTTCTGTTGGTTCTATTACCAGTCCTGGTTATTAATTTTTCATGAATTTTCAGTTTGCACCAATTTTTAATGGAGAAGGTTAATTTTCAATTATTAACCCGAGAAAACGAACCTTTTGGATAGAGCACCCCAAAATTATACAAATTACTTGATATTTGCTTAGATTTTCTTTTATCTTTATTCCAATTTAGTTCAAGAATTTAATATTTTTCCACCCATTTTTGGCACATGGAGGGTTAATGTGCTACTTTTCTTTCTACATAAACCTTAATATTTGGATAGACCATCCCATAATACACCAAATCATTCACATTGTATTGCTTGAATTTGCATTTTATCTATATTTTAGATGATTTCAGTGATTTTAAATTATATTCCCATTTTTAGTCTGCAGAGGTTTAACGTGCAAGTTTTTAAAATTACCCAATATCAACTGTTTCTCATTAGTTCATCAGAATGTCAAATTAAACTTAATTTCTAGAACAATTTTAGTACCCTGTCCCATGGCCTATTAGCTATTAGTTATTTTTAATAAAAGTTACTTGAAAGGGTTCTTGAAAATGAAAACTTGAAAACTGTTGAAAGAAGCTGGAGAAGACTGCTATACTACTATATCCAACTGACTGCATGAATACTTGTATCATATAATCTAAACATTTATTACTTTTTGATAGGCATGCCTCTGGAGGACACAGTCATAAAAACAAAAAATACATAAAGCAATGCCCTATGCCACCTGTCATGTGACACTGTAGCAAACTTGGTATTGTTGCTGTTCTGTGAGGCCTCTGGGTGAGTTTTTGAAGTTGTGGAAATGATTAACGATGAATGGTATAACTAAAGGGATGCCCTGTGAATAAAAATCTCCACATATGCTTCCGAACAATGCGCAGCTTGTCATGTTTGCATGATGTCATGCAATATTGCCTTATATTATGCTATTGCATGGGCCACCCTGGAGATTTGATTGGCCATCAACCAGGTTGAAGGCGGGACTTTTCTTGATGTATTTGGTGGTTCAAATCAACATGGGAGTCGAGAGTGACATAATTGGTTGTTAGCATGTGAGTTAGTTTACAACACTATTGCTCTTGCTAGGAAGCGAAGATAAAAGCTAATATAAGCTAATATCAGCACTCACATGTATAACATAAATTAATCAGTATCATAAATTAATCAGCATCATAGCTACAATGTCAAATGACAATATAGCTATCAACATTACCTACCAAAGCTTAACATCATTAAACACATGGCAATCGGTGGCGACCCCAAACGGGCCCCAAAAAAATTTGCGGCACAAACTAAAACTCCTCTGTTTTGGTCCCCTTCACTTAAAAAATCTCTCCTGCGCACCTGGAGTTGTCCTTTTTTCAGGTTAGAGCAACAGCCCCTCAAAATGTCTGTGCACGTCCCTGATACTCAACATCATTCTTCTACATGCGCTCACGGCACCGCCATTGTTCTGAAGGGGAATAGAACGTTCGGAAAGCACTCAGAAGGCAGTTAATCACTGCCCATCAACTACCAGTTGTCAACTCCCATTCCTGTCCATACACGCACAGCCAAGCTCATTTGCACAAAAGTCAACTTCGGTTGTCGCTACCTGCTTCAGGCAGGACTCATTACTACTAGTTGTTGCTCTCATTCATAACTGTAACTAAGTGTGAACTTGACCATATTAAGCACTAAAATGAAGAGTGACAACCATATTTAGCACTAGTGTCACATGCTATGTGAAGCATGTGCAGTCCAGCATGTCGGCTTTAACAAAAACCCTCTGGAGCTGTCTTTTACAACTAATTACTGGTTGACATTACTAGCACTAAAACGGTTATGAATGGGGTGAGAGGAATAGAAAATGTCCTGTATGGTTATTATAAAGTGAGGTTAAAGCAGGCCAGGTGTTTTTGCTTTTGGCCTTGGTGTTGAAATTGGTGTTATGAAATCCTTGCACTGTGCCATAGGGGCCAGCAGGTGGCAACGATAAACCAAACACATGGAGCACAAAAATACATAATAATTCCAAATCTGATTAAAATTTTAGATGCGTCTCTAATCCCCCTCTATCCATCTCTAATCTCCCTCCTTTTGCATATCAATCCCTCAGATTGGTGCATTCTTCTGACTGAGTGAGAGAGCAGATGTATTGCTCTATACCTATTGCTCTGGATTACTGTAACTCATTGTACACTTGTCTGTCTCAACTAAGTCTATCCAAACTGCAACTAATACAAAATTCTGCTGCTGTGCTTCTTACTAACATCTGTAGAAGAGACAGTATTACTCCCAACTACTCCCTCCATTGGCTGCCAATTACATTTAGGATTGATTTTAAGATTCTACTTATCACTAGACACAGACTTTGCTCCCCAATACATTACAGATCTTCTCACCCCCTATGATCCTCATGGAGAAATCTACTAGTCATTCCATGATCCAGGCTCAAAACCAAGCGTGATAGAGCTCTTGCAGTCAGGGCCCCCAGGCTATGGAACGACCTGCCTGAGGAGATAAGGCAATCTTTCCACTTTTAAAAACTCACTTTTTTATCACTGCTTTTGGTCAAGCTAATGATGAGCTGTATTATATTTGTTTGATGACTTGTATCTTATTCATTTTATTAAATATTAAGTGATTTTGATTATTTTATTACGCTCTTGAAACTGTTGCATTTTATTTTCTGTCCTTTTGTAGTTTGATTGACTCTTATTATTATTATTATTATTATTATTATTATTATTATTATTAAACCAACACTGGGCCAATACTCATTCAATTTCTTCAGTACAGAGAAGTACATGTGCAGGCATTCTACATTACTCTAATCTCTCTTATGTAATTAAGGTTGAGAGATCATGTGTCAATTCCATGGCAACAGCATTGAAACACACAGCTCTCCACTGGGGAATCCTTTGCACTGCCCTAGATGTGATGCCCTGGCTGACTTGGCTGTTTGGCTCCCTTGTGGTGTTTCGTGCAAACTATGGTATAAAAAAGCACCACTGAAGCCTGGACAGTAATACATAAAGAACCCGACTGCAGGGAAGTGTGTCTGCAGATGCTGGTTTCACACATGCTGAGTTCTCTCTGCGGCTACGTTTCTCCTATCTGCCACCATATTCTCTATTTCTCTTCACTCTCCCTATTTTCCCTCTGATAACATTATGAATTGGTGTGTTATGGCTTGGCAAGTGGAGTTCATTTAGACGAGCGTAACTGATACTGATTGTTGTAGTCTATCAGATCTCACATCAAATAACTTTTTTTTTTTTACAAGTTACATAGTTGGCATAACATATAGCACAGTTTTTTCTGCTATACCACCATGATATTAACATATAAAGAAGCATGGTTGTATTATGTTGGTTTTCATGTTGAAGACAACAGGTATTAAATGGGCCTTCTGCAATCCTGACTGAATACCTGAGGATGCAGGGTGTGGATTGGCGGAAACAGAGGATGTGGATAAAGAAGACGTTCAGTAAACGGCGATGGCAGAGTAGGACGCCTCACTCCAAGTTTCTCTTACTTTTGTGAGTGAAGACAAAGCTCAGGAGGTGGGAAATGTGTCACAATGTGGGTAGAAAAAGACTTTATTTAGATGGAAAAGGAGAGCCAACTCAAAACACCAACCCAGGCGAAGTGCACCCACAAAGTTGTGTATAAGAAAAAGAAAGAGCAAATGTGAAGAAACCAGCAGCTTTTAGCAGGATTGAGTATCAGGCCACCGTCTGTGATTTCTGTCACAGGATCATCTCTATTCAGTGCACAGCAGGAGGCTTTGGTAAGATTAGCATGGAAAGCATGGACTTGATATTGTGCCGTTTTGCTGCGGCACTAAGACCAATAGAGGCTGAAACGAGATAGTGATGTTCGGCACTGCGGCAGACACTGACAACAGAAGATGAGTAGAAGCAAAAACCAAGTTCACTTCTAGTGTGAGCTCTGGGACTGGAGGATAAGTGTTGAAAGCAAAGAGAGAGCCAGAGCGGCAGAGGACAGATGAGCTGTTGACAGCGAGGGGAGTTTTTGATGCCATTTTGTGTGGTTTAGCTTAATCGGAGACGGGCTGCCCTGTGTTGTCAGCAGAAATGAAAAAAGAAAAAAAAACAGATGCTATCAGGACACAAATTATGTAACTCCGTGTCCCAGATGACAAAGCTGTGAGGCAGAGAGAACAGAATGAAAACAGCATGAGAACTGAGTGCCTCTCAGCACCAGAGAGGCTGCCAAGGCAGCGTTGGTGAGTAATCCAATGTAGGCAGGTAATACTATAATACCTGTAGGCACAGCAGTGGGCGGACACGGTCGTGAGTCCAGTAAATGGAACCAGTCATCCTGCTCTTCTCTTCTGCTCTCTATGATTGGCTGGAGCAGACATTTACAGATGTGTCATTATAGTGTGCCTGATATCCGTCACCGTATACCTAACGGGAATTCATCGTCTGAACAAGCTTTCGTTAGCTGTACCCACTAAAAGGGAAACGTTTGTACTCTAGGTTTTCACCAAACGATGGTGCTCTGTTCACATAAGGAACACAATCATTTCGACACCGCTAGATTCAATGAATATTCCCTCCCCACACACCCAAACCCAAGCATAAAGACACGTCTTTGTAATTTTTATTTCCAACTGTATAAATGTTCCAATTTGACAAACAAAATTGATAAAGCATTAAAGACCATACATATACTGTAAATACTTTGCTAGCTCAATCTTATTGTAACTATGATATTTGCTGGAAAAAATAATTTTTCCATTGACAGATTTAGCAACTGCATCTGTGAATTTTACATGATTTTTTAAGATAGTGCCAGTGTCACTGGTCCAGAGCGGGAGGATGGCTTCTTGTAAGATCAAGGCTGAACAATTGCTATTAACAATTTGAGCTATTCTTTTCATGAGCCTTGATCATTGGCAATTTTTAAGGTATCCTGACAACCCAGTTCTTCAAGCATGTATGCCAGCTCTCAAACCAATGTGTCTCAGCTTTGATAGCATTACTCTGGTGGGAATATGAATAGTTTGTATACTGTAAGTGGTAATATTTCTAGTGATGAAATATCGCCCCCCTACCCCAGTATTTTTCAGTTGCTTGGACACACACACACAAAAAACAAACACACAAACACAAAATCACGTGCATCCCTTGTCTGAATGGCCTCAAGATATTGCTGTCATTCATTTGCATTTACTTACAGTACATCTTGAGTGCAAACGCAATCAAAGCAACAATTCAAACAGGAAATCTTAACCAAATACTGTACAGCAAGAAGTGACAGGTTCTATCTTCTAATAAAAAGTTCTAAAATATGAGGCTAATCATAATGCTGTGCTGTACAAGCATATAGGTTAGAATTTGCTTGTTTTGTCTGTGGCCATTTGGGCTAAAGCATCCCCAAACACAACCCGGACATACAACAGGGTACAGTGATATACCTCCATCCAGGCTCCGTGAATTCCTCTTGCTGGATGAGCGCTGGAACAGCGGGGCTGGTCTGTCAATCAGAGAGCTGGCTTGGCGGGTCTGGGCCTGGGTCCGCCCACTGTAGCGGAATTTAGATCCTAGCGCCAGGAACTTCCTGGGAGTGGTGGCCACTTCAGTGGAGGTCAACCTGTACACACATACAAGAAACAAAAGGTTTTCAACTGTGAGTCCAGTGTGCTTCTGCCCAGCTATATTATTATAACTTTTATTTAAACAGGGTAGAACAATGAAGGGACTAAGGTGCTCAACCCAGGACTTGTCAGTTGTATTAAGATTCTTTACCCAGGACCCTTCACAAGATGACTATCCCTGTTAAATGAAGAGATGGGAGCACTCTTGATGCAGATCAGATCTTGGTTGATTGATTGCATATTGACCATACACCTTGTGAAGTGTGCTGTGTAAGAAGTCTTCATACACTGAACAGCGACACACAACAACCAGAGGGGTGTTCCATAAAGCGCATTAAGAAAAGCAGGGATTAATTTCTAAAACCTGACTTGAATTAACCTAACAAGTCAATCAGAGCTAAAACAGTTCCACAAAGGCCATTTCAAGTTGACACGATCAGGCTAATTCAAGCCAGGTTGAAGCAGTTGAGATAATTCTGTATACACACTATTCTTAAGCAGCCTGACAGGTCAAACATGGATTCAATCAATTAACCATGCCAAAAAGCAACAGCAATGAGAAAGCGGTGATGTTCATGGTCACCGAGCAGCGCTTATTACTGGAAATATATGAAGAATTAAAACATATAATCACGAAAAAGGTACAATGGCCACCATAAAAAAAGTGAAAGACTAAGCCTGGCAAGAAATTGCTGATCGATTGAATGCATAAGTAATAACTACGCTAAAATGTAGTAAAATATTTTGATAAGACCTTAAATCTTGGGCACAATCCATTCAAACAATTTCAAGAACCGAAATTGAAAAATGGAATCTATTAATGGTTTCAGGGTGAAGGTCCATCTATAAGGGAGGAGGATGAAGAGACTGTGTCTGTGTGTTCAAGTAGGGCCAAGGTAAGGAATGATTGCACATTACACACCGTACTTGTGTGGTGGGGTGTTCATAGTGTGTTGTTCCAACAGCTCTTGTAACATGTATGTACATGTGGACTGAAGTAGCCTACACTAAATATAATGCGGGTTCACCATGGAACATTTTCCATTTTCCATCTAAAAAGTAGGCTAAATTAGAACTCTTATGACATGAGATAAATTTGCATTATTTAAGTTAAATTCAGTATTTTTTTTAAGGAAATAAATAATTGGCCTTATTGGATGTGTTTATAGTTAGTTTGCACTCACAACATCATTAGGCTTTCATATGCAAATTATTTAAGGCTGCATGGTGTGACTCTTTGTTATGAAACAGTTAA
>OMKK01090557.1:30207-41015 GCA_900302305.1 Polymixia japonica
TGAATAGCACACTGGATAGTTACAACAGGTTCTGTGTATTGGTAAGTGGCTATAAGATAACACTGAAATTTGGAGAAAAAAATCCTTTTGCACTAAATGTCATGAGCACTGAAACAAATATAAAGGCGCGTTTCCACTGCACAGTACTGGCTCGACTCGACTCGACTCGCTTTGCTTCCTTTTCCACTGCAAAAATAGTACCCCCTGATTGTAGCTGGTCGCCATAGCGACGCCACATGAAACCACCATGATGTCATCTTCAATGCGACACACAGAGGAACAATGGAGGATATCAAAGGGATTGTGTCCTTGATTCTCGGTATGTGGCTGTTTGCCACAGCAAAGAGACAGATTTGGATTTTCAGGTTGCCATTTGCAATAGTTAGTTCTAATAGTTCCAATAGTCAAATCGTTGCACATGAGTATGTACTCGTAGCAGTGAATGCTTGCGGTTGCTACAATAGCTTCGCAATTTAATCATGGCGGGTGCAGGATGTCACACTAGTGACGATACTCTCTGGCCAATCGGCAGTCTACAGTGGTTTTATGTCACATTTTGGCATCGCCTCAGCTCGCTTGGAACCTCGACAGAGGTGATACCAAAAATAGTACCAGGTACCAGGTACTATAACCAGTGGAAAACCAAAAAAAGGTGAGGCGAGTCGAGTTGAGTTGAGCCAGTACTGTGCAGTGGAAAAGCAACATAAGAAACACATATTTGTAGTATTTGAAAATATTTTACAAAAATATAATACAAAAGGATACAGCTACAAGCACTGTTGAAAAGGGACAAAGCCCCTCTCAGTTGTCATTGACCCCAGGTGAAAGGAGGCGCATTGCTGGAGTGGTTTCTGACAGCAACAAGGCAATCAGAGGATTGCAACATCCCATGTGCAACATCCCACACAAGCCTTTTGCGCTCAAGGTCAACCATTCATTTTTTATTCAATGTGGCCTCGCTGAGCATTCAGGATGATTTTTCATGTTTTTGAATGGTTGGGAAGATGTCTGTGGATGGACACAGATAAGTGATTAACACATTTGATGTCCACATACATGTCACAGGAACATCTTGTCAGGACTAAACAAAAAGTGGATGTCCTGGTGCCTAAGTTCAAATCTGGTTCATGAGTGTGTGGTCTTTCATTCTCTCTCTCTTTCCTCATACTGTCTACTATAAGTTTAAAAAACAAATGCACCAAATATGCATTTATTACAGTCTCTTCAGAGGCTATCTATCTATTATACACCAAATCTATTGTACACCCAAATAGAGTCATAAATATAAAAGTGCATTGACTCTTTTTTCTGGTATCAAGTGATGTATTTTGGCGTATTTTATTATGATTTAAAGGACTAATACAAACACAAGATATGGCATTTTATTTCAGAATTTGTGTACTCACATCTAATAGTACAAAACAAAAATTAATAGTTTCTATTTATTTTATTATTTTAAAACGATTTATATATGGATTTTTTTTTATGAATCAAAAATATCCTAAATTGGCCACAAGCATATCCAAAACATCAATAGTCATCAACTGATATAGGTCAGTGAGGCTATTAGTTCAATAATGAGGACATGATTTATAGCATTTGATTGTTGTGGTCAGGAAACTAATTCTAATGTTACCTCCGTAAGCCATTTTACACTGTCGTTTTCTAAACGGACACCCTGTTAGCTTGAAAGGATGCATGGGGCACACGGGATAAAACTTGTCAAGCAGTGTATCTGTCATTGGAGTGCACTTACAATGAAGCAATTCAGCACTCTGTCTTCATAAAGAGGGATTATCGCAGCACATTTGGCTTGTGTTTTGGAAAAGGGTAAAGGAGTGGTGGTGGTGGTCGTGGTTATGGTGAAATTATCATGGAACACACTCCAGCTTTGTCTCCCAAACAGAGGGCTTGTCCCAGCGGGGATGAAGAGCAGACCCAGCCCGAGTTTGTTTATCAAAGGCTTGACGTAGCATATTTGTTATCAGCTCTATGCACTGATGCTCTTGTGTTGGTGGGGGGTTGTGGAAGAGCCGGCAGGCCCTCTATCCCTCTCCGCTGGAGAGCTGAGCAACAGATCAGCCTAGAGCGGCTGTTCCTCTTATTTCACCAATGTGCTTTACAGGACTACTCTCTGACAATGGTGAAAAATAATTCAAGAAACGTAATATGATAACATTAAATATATTTTAAATATTATAAATAATATTGGGAAACAAAAAAACATTGCAAAATACTCATTGAGCAATCTTTTTACAACATATCGAATGGCCTAATTTCAACGAGAACTGCAATATGCTTCTCTTTATTAAACTCTTACAAATTCTTTATTGTCTTGTTTCGTAATCTGTAAATCATGACCCAAAATGGGCCACGGGCCTTCTTGTCTCCACATGAGAAAAATAGTCACATGTTTTTAATGAGCCTTGTTGCCAGGATAAGGGACTAATTTTTGTCCATTTCAGTTTTTTAATTCTGTGTTTTATTGCAGTGATCCAATAAAAATCTTATGGTGGCAAGCTTATCACTCTGGAAAAAAGGAAGAATACATTGAGCATATTGACAGATTTATTTCAAATTATGACCTTCCAAATCCATAGATACAAAATGTCAGCAGTGAGAAAAAAAGGCTCTATTTGCAATTCCCTGTTCTCCATGCACAAATATGGGACCTTCTGCCTGTACATGGTGAGCACATTGTAATGGGAGGGTCTTGTTCCCTCCCTCTTCCACCTAAATCTGGAAGGCAGGACAATGACAGACATCCAGTTCTCTGAAACCTCTGTGGCATAGGCTGACATTAGTCCAGTGTTCAATTTGGCAGCTTTTAATTCCTGTTCCGATTGAAGGGTTTCTGCATTGCCTCTGGCTAATGGGTCATGTGACCTATCCTCAGGACACCTGCTTGCTTTTTTGCTGAATTTCCCTCCTGGCTTTGACATTTGATCATGCAAAGATCCCAGTGTTTGTCTTGGGCCATTTAGGTAATATGGCCTTTGGGGAGAATTATAGAGCCAATTTTAATGTTTGGCATATTTATAGTCTGTCCAATTGTATTAAAACACTGGCCTACATTCCCATACTTAATGGTGTCATTATGACACTAGCCACAGATGCATTCTAAGCTGATTGAACTAATTTACTGTCTTCCTCTTTTGTGTGGTTCTATTGTGCAGCTTAATCTGAGGGGGGATTTCCTACAACAGGTTTAGAATACAGATATGCTAGAGTATCCCATTGCCAAACTGATCTCATAGGCTTTGTCAGTAGCCTTGTTGAACCACTGGAATTGCAGGGAGAGGATTGAGGATGATGTGCTTGTGCTGTAGCGGCACACCCTGTCACAAGCTTTTAAAAACCTGTTGACAATAAGTAGCCGGCCAGGGACATTTTCTGTTCATGCTTGGCGTGCTCAGATGGTCCCAGGATACATCTCCTGGCTGTCCTCCCTCTAAAGTACTCCTTGTGATATGTAAAAAGCCACGTTTAGCATAATGAAATGTAGGAACCAATCACTGAGAACACTGACAGAATTCAGGCTGACACCTAGTATATTTCCTGGTTGGGGAAAAGTCTAATGTGGTTTATGTTCACATCTAGCCTCATAACTGCATAAATAGAGGCAAGACAGCTATGCAGATGCTACCGATCCGAGTGGCTTAACTTCGTCATATGGTCAAACACACACACACACACACATAGAACAGAACAAATGAGTTTTTTTTACATTTAAAAGTTTTTCTCACAATTTTTTTTATAATGTAACAGTGTTAGCATTTTCTTTTCCACATTCTAACTATTTTTCCCACTTTCTTAAGTGAGTCAACATAGATCAGCGATTCCAAACCAACAGGGAACAAGACTAGGTCAAAACCTAGTATATGGCTGGACCGTGTATGGTCAATTAAGAGTGAACAGATCGATACCAAAAGTATTGACACTACAGATACTATGTCTTGTTTTGAAGATCAATTCTAGCGTCAATAGGATCGATACCAAAAATGAAAATGGATCTGTCTCTCTCTCTTTCTCACAATTTTATTTAATCAACGAGTAGAGAAACTGTCTCTGCAAACTTCGTTCCAGTGTCATCTTCGTGACAAGAGAGTAGATGATGTCCTGTGCACATGAACTATGGGATTATTAGGTCTCATTAGTATTCGCAAAAAAATGTCAAGTTACGTAACTCGTAAAACACAATGCACAAATAAATGCAGAGTGATTTGTTGCTGTAAATCTGTATCTGTGCCTGTATCTCGTATATCATTTGTACGTCAACTTAGCATTTTTAAATGGAAATATATTTGTCAATCTCCACCTATTTGTGTGGATTCTTTTGAGACTGTTATACCGTGCTGTTTCACACAAAATCCACAAATGCTCCGCAAATCCACAAATTCGCAAATTATTTTAAGGATTGTGAATGTTATTAAGTCATGCAAATGAGGATGTTTGAGTAAAAATATGATAATGTACAAATGTTTTTAAATTAGAGGCATAAATAGAGGCATTTATTTACAAATGTTGACGCATATTTTCAAGTATGCGTCAACATTTGTAAATAAATGACTCTAATACAAATCACTGCATTTATTTGTGCATTGTGTTTTATGAGACACAAGTCACATGACTTGTAAAATGTCACGTGACTCATCCCTGCATTTCTGCATTTTGTGTGAAACAGCACAGTACAACAGTCTCAAAAGAATCCACACAAATAGGTGGAGATTCACAACTATATTCCCAAAAAAATAAAAAATGACCCATTAAAAATGCTACGTTGATGTACAAATGATGATATACAAGTTGTAGAGGCACAGATACAGATTTACAGCTACAAATCACTCTGCATTCATTTTTGCATTGTGTATTATGAGTTACGTAACTTGACATTTGTTTGTGAATACTAACATTTTAATCCCATAGTGAACATGCTTCTTTGCTTCTCTGCTGCTGCTGTGTGCGCTCACTGTCAAACAACACACGCGCACAACATGCTGCAAGACCGCTCCTCTTTAGTATTACTTGGTATCGGTTCAAAACCAAAATTTGTGGTATCGCCCATCCCTAGATGTGTGAAACTGTGGCCAAAAGTCTTGTCGTTAGAACGCAGATGCCTTCATAACATAAAGATCACGTCCAACATATGTTGTGATTTTCAGTTTATAGCTTTCTCTCGTAATATAGTCTAAACTAGCACAGTACAGTCTTTACTCATGGATGTACTGTATTATAAGAACTGGATACCAGACCCAAAGATGGCGCCTATTCAGTCCAATGAGAATTGTTCACCTGGCACATATGCCAAAAAAGTTTCTAGCTTCTGGGTTACTTCCGGGGTATCTGGCCCACTGTATATGGACAGTAGTGTTAATCCCATCATGCCTCTGGCCCAGCCGGGCTATGTGAATGAGCGAACCACGTTCTGGATCTGGCAACTGCACGTTCATGAATGCTATGCTATTGGACTTCTAAGGCACTTGCTTGGACTTTGAAACCATGGCTGTATTTATACAAATGTCAACAGTAACCAACAATGAAGATAATGTTCTGAAAATTAAGATAGTATCAAATGCTAAAATCGCTGATATCGTGGTTAATTCAGATTGAGCATTAATTTATTTATGATGTTACAGGGAAAACGAGTCATATTTCAGAAGCTTTAATATAGCCTAATATCACATTGGATTCTCCACAATCAATCATAACCGGGCAAGAAAATTTAGTTTGAAATGTCTTTTGGGCATTTTTTTTTTAAATGACAAATGGATCCTGTATGTGACATATAAAGTTACTAGGGCTTTACAAATAATTATATATTATAAAATAAAAATAATTTCTTACCTTTTTATATTGAAAAGCATATTAATATGGAATGTCTTCTTTTTTTAAAGGTTGTGCAGTGTTATAGTTATGCATAATTTCCTGTGTTATTATTCACACTTCTGTCTATTTTCACTGTTCTCCACTGCTATGCTACATTCAGGACTGGAGCTGAATCATGGGTTGAGTTTGTATTATAAGGTTTTATTATACATCCATGGTTGAGCTCCAAGAGCATTCAACTATTACAATGATACCCTTCAATGCAACACTATCTTCTCCTAAAGTAACATGTCCTGTCGCTTAATGTCGAATTACTGCCTATCAGGACTTAATTCGACATTAACTTATTTATAGTGGAGCATATCAAATAAAATATGTGTTGATTTGGCCTTTTTTATTTACACTGTGATATTTTGTCTTTGATCATTTAAGTATTTCATTATTCATTACTTATACCACCAAGCTTTTCAATTTTACCCGTATTTAAATATATTTTTTAATTTTTTTAAAGTCACTGTTAAATACCAAATTGTATTTGATAATTTAAAAATTAAAATTAAAATCATGCAAAAAAATAAATCTGAAGGTGAAGCTCCTTTATTTGTGACTACTTTCTGCCAAACTTGACATGAGCCACATAGCTATGAAGTTTGTAATAGCCAAGCTAATGAGCACGCTCTTGTAACATGTACTGTATGTATGTATATGCGGACTGAAGTAGCCTACACTAAATATAATGTGGATTCAACATGGAACATTTTCCATTTTCCATCTAAGTAGGCTAAATTAGAACTCTTATGACAGATGAATTTGCATTATATAAGTTAAATTCAAGTTTAATAAATAATTGGCCTTATTGGATGTGTTTATAGTTAGTTTGCACTCACAACATCATTAGGCTTTCATATGCAAATTCTTTAAGGCTGAATGGTGTGACTCTTTGTTATGAAACAGTAAAACAATTTTAGAATATTTCCACAACACTGCAGAATTTCAATGTCCACAAATGTAGCTGTCACAGAACCCAGGTATTTTCATGAAATACATGATAGATATTTGATTTGAGAAATGAAAAATAAATCAAAAGGATTTTTATGATTTAATGTAAATGTATGATTGGCATTGAACATTTAGCATACTGTATATATAAACACAATATTGATAGGGGACAACTATGCCAACGTGTGGAGTAAGCTTGGCTTGGGGAGGCTTGGTGAATTTCAGTCATCAGCGCCAAAGGATGAGACACTGCTGGCACATGCAGATCACATAAACTATCACATATAAGGTAAATGATTTATGAAATTAAAATACCCTGAAGAAAACTGTTATGGGGGTAGTTTTCCTACAGTGTCATATCAGTAAATCCAGTCATTACGCAGATAATATATTGATAAAAAAAATCAAAATATCTTGATGTGTGAAAAAGAAGGTTCGCCTTCGTGTCATTCATTCAGTTTTCCCTTTCATTTTTGCACATCCGTACTGCGTTTGCTTTAACCTAGAAAGCATCCTCGTTCCCGAGATACAACACGACCACACGTAGCGTGCTCGTACACAGCGGTGACATCATTCAGAAAAAAATTACTTTTCTGGGCTTTGGAAAAGTTTTAAAAAGATGAAACCCCCATGGCTTCAAAATATACAGTATAAAGAGTAATAATTGACCAACGCTGCAATACCGTGAGTGGCCACTAGAAAAAATTGTAAGCAAGGCTGAGCGGTGGCACCGTATCCAGTTCTTATAATACATCCATGGCTTTACTCTGTCTACTCCATTCTGCTTTTCACTTCCTACCATCGGAATCACGTGACTGCAAACAATGAATGATGTAACTTCGTCACTCAGTGAGTCAGTCAGTCAGTGACAGACATTCGTGTTTATGTTGCAGTCCAGCCAAAAATATGATTCCAGAGACTGAGGTCCAGACTACTGCAACACCTTGGTACTGAGCTTGGATCAAGTATACCTGAGTCCAACAGTGATGCTGTGAATCAAACCATCCAACCATCCATTTTTACAACAGTAACTCTCAGCATGGCTGCTGAATTTCGGGGGTGAATGGGACATCTGTCCTGGGATGTGCCAGGAAGTGCAACACAAAGACTAGGGTTTTTTTTGTCACAGATAGTCACTCTTTCACCCTTTCTCATCTCCACACACCTGGAGCCAAGGCAGTCGCTCTCTCAGCTGGCAGAGGGACAACACAATCGCTCCAGTGGAGATGTCAGTCAAAGCTCCAGGGAAGCAAAACCAAAGGGGGGTCTCGTGGCCTGCAATTTACTTGAGGCCATTAAACCTTCCCCTAACGCACCCCCTGTAATTCCCGCTTTCTAAACCTCATGTTTTTTTTCTCAGCATATAGTAGACTTGAGAAGACCCTGCCATTTTGGTGTACAGCTTCCCCTTGTGACGTTGAAAGACAAAAGTAAAAATCACTTCTCAGAGCAATGCTCAACACGTCTGCCATTGAAAGGGAAAGTAATGGTGGAGTGAGCTGCATTATATTCTCTGCGTTCTGCAATATATTATCGTACACAAAGAACAAACAACCGCACTGTATCAACCTTCCTGCTGTCCCCCCTTTGCAGCACATACCAACATACGGGTAATTTAGATCGAATAAATAACTCATGAAACTCATGAAATGCAGCTTACCTTTTATTCCTCTCCCTCCCTCTCCACATAAGTGTGCCGTACTCAATTTCCAGCTTCAGTGAGAATGAAGAGAGATAGGGGGAGAAAATTGGAAGTTTGGTTTAAAATGCAGACAGGCCTGGCTTTCTGCTTGACGGCCTGTGACATCTCTCCGCACCACACTTTGCATGGCAGAATAGGAGCTTGTAATAGAATTTCCACCACCAAGGAGGTTAATTACATTTCTTTCTCTTCCCCCTTCCTCGTAAAATAAAATAAAGTAGAATAAAATGCACCACGCTGCCTGTAAGCTTTTGTGACAAGCCCACGAATCCCTGTCAGCATCTTACCTTTAAGATTGAATTCCAGGTTAATGTCTGGCATCATGTCACATCATCGTAGACCCTCTGGGGAACGTCGGGGGGCGGGGGGTGGCTTGAGCCAAAATGAGTGACATGACAGTTTATGGCAAAGAGGAGGGATATGGGGGGAGAATAGGCTGTCTGTCACTGTTCCGCGAAGAGAGGTCATCATTTATCTTGGGAGAGAGGGTTTTTCAAAATGCTGAGGCTTAAACTTATCACAAAAAGCACTTCGGGAGATGCTGGATCGTGCACAGTTCACTGTGGGACAAAGGAAATATCACAGTGCAGTGGTATTTTTACTGAGGTTTCAGAAAAGACTTGATGACTGTAAACCCTCCCGTCATCACCTACAATCTCATACGAACCTCATTAGGCAGGTAGTGTTCTGGCATCTTGCTGAACTATTTCCGGGGCTTGCCACAGACGAGTGAGTTTTATCGCTCGGTCATACATAATCAAGTCCCAGGGTCTCCCCGCTTTGATCCTCCACTCTCAGCGCTATCTAAATAAACCCAAACATGGGCTAAGGGCATCAACAACAGCATGGTCAGGCCCACCACGGGCCGCTGTGCTGCAGGTTAGGAGTAGTGGGTGGGAGGACCTCCTCCACATCCCTACACGGGGCGCATCTCCTCTTCAGATTCATTGGCCCCCAGGAGCTGAAGCAAAGGGGATTTCCAGAACCCAAGGTAATATGGCTGACCGCCCAGGAGAAAACCCACAGCCACTTAGTGAAACCATTGGTCACAGACCTGTTGCTTTGTGGTCATTTATTCTGAATCATTTTCTCACTCTAAACTACGAAGATAAAAGTGACTACTTACCCAGGACACTTCACAAGATAACTATCCCCTGTCAATGAAGATACGGGAGCACTCTCGCTGCACACAGACCCAACGGGTTTATTGGGAGCACACTAAGTCAATATACAGTATCTGGTGCCTATAGCTTTGCAGAAGCGCACCGGACTCAATGTCAAAATTCTTCGTTTTTCAAGTAAATCCATTGATGCATCTCCACAACATAGTAAAATTGCCAGGTTAGTTAGTCAAGAAGAAATCTTGCCCAAACCAAAGGATGAAAAGATTAAACAGATACAGGGATGTCAGGTATTTTCATGTGAATATAGCATGCAAGGGCCTTCTGGTAGTAACACTGGCTTTCTGTAATCCACTGTAGACTATCAATGTTGGACTATTCAAATCCAGCAAGCCTGCTCTGACCAGAGGGCACCAAACAATGAGAAGATTACATTTTATATTGAAATATTCAACAGCTGAGCTCAGAGGTAATCCCAAGATTAATCAACCCTCAGAGAGCTTACATTGATTTTAAAATAATAAGAACACTATTGTTAGTGGGGGGGCAGCGTACAACCCAAATGAGTAGGCAGGACTATATGGGGGTTCAAATTCAATCCAAGTCCTGTGTCCACAGAGATATTTGTTATGCTGTTGATGTGGGTTCATTTTAGATAAATGTTTCTAAAAAAAAACATTGTAAAGATGAAAAATCCCTGGTTTATTTACCCTAAGCTTAATTATATTGCTCAATGCTTCAGCAAGGTTTTCAAGAGCAGCTATCTGTAATGTGTAATATTTCATATTTATGAAGCATCTGCATAATAAAGATAAGGTATTCAATTAAGCAAGCCATTAAAAGTCCATGTTATTAAATATTAATCATTCCACATATTGCTTTGATTTCTAACTACTTAATTACAAACACACTGATCTACCGTGGTGAGTTGGGAATTTCTACCTCTTTTAGCAGTCTATAAAGTGTTTACCAAAGCACTTCATGGACGGCGAGGATTCAACATGTCTCAGTACGGCGAGGACCACCCTGTCCAAGCAAAAGCACTGGAGATTTATGGGAGGTGTATATTGTTATGCTGAGGATTTATAACTGACTGATAGAAAGGGTCTACAAGAGTTCTCTTTTGTATTGTATACTGTCTGAATTACATGGTACAAAGA
>OMKK01090560.1:0-16387 GCA_900302305.1 Polymixia japonica
AGTTTGTGAATTTGAAAAAATGAAAGCAAGGCCTTGATAGTTTTTCAATATGGACACGCCACACTTCACATCATTCACTAGGGCTGCACGATATAGCATCTTTTTATTGGAATTGTGATGTGAACTTGCACAATATGCACATGCACGCAAAGGGCTGAATAATTACCAAGAATGAAATGACACCCTCTGACCTTGGGAGACCTTGGGAAGGCAATGGAGGGATCCCCTTCCAGGATGGTCAGGTGTGCAATAGGTGCTGAGTGGGCAGATTTCAATCAAGTTACAGGTTGTAAATGGAATGATAACAGATATACAATTGGACTAACGGGGCAGTAATAAAAGACTAAGGAAGTGAGAATCTCTGGCCAGTCTCCAGGACGTCAGGTCAGACAGTACAGTCCCGCTCATCACCCCAACAGTCGTCTTGACGGCACACAGGCACACTTCCCTAGGGAGGAAGACAAGGAAACCCATTCATAGTCACAACAGAGACATTCATTCATCCAAGCACAGAAGGAGACATGGTACAAAGCATTAGTTAGGTTGCAGACACTGTCCTTTTTATGCGAACACGCTCATTGCTGAATTGAGAAACCTGGATGAACTAAGAGACTTGTGAAGCCAGTTATCACAAAGAAACCCTGGCCTTACCAACTGTTTAAATCATCTCTTCTGTGTTAGTTGTGTGTTTGCAAATGTGTTAAATTTGCGTTATTTCCTAAACTGTGTGTGTGTATCTGTGTATGTATGTGTCTTCAATGTGTGTATGTATTTATCTTCGGGTGTGTGTGTCAACAGGTGCTACACCATGGTGGTTGATCTTTCTGTATTTTGTGGCCTCTCTGGTGATCTGTTTCGTGGGGGTGCTGCTCCCCCTCTACGGCTTCTTCAGGTGCTACAGGGTCCTAAAGGCCACCCTGTACCCCTCCATCCAGCTGCCTTCGCACATCCAGGAGGTACACATCAGCTCATTATATGTACGATTGCTGTCATTTCTTTTACTGCAGCTTTTATAATCCAGTCATGCCAGGACAGGTCAGGAATGTTGCTTTATTCATTTCATTTCATTTCATTTCATTAATTTGTAGCAGATTGAAACATGAAATAAAAACCATTTATTTGGAAATTATTCCCCTCGCTCGGGTCGTCAGCCATTGTCACTGTCTGAAGCGCAACTTCAGCGTGTTTTATACGCCTTATAGCCTCTGTGCGGACCGCAAAAAAGGTGGTAAAGTTGCGCTGATGTTGCATCCGGCTCTAAAAGGAGAAGCACGCAGTTCAGTTCAGTTTTATTAATTTCCCACAGGGCTGTTTTACAGTAACTCATTCAAATACAGGGCACATAGACATACAAGTAATAACATACAAACCATCTATAGGACAATATAACATACATAAAAAACATTTTTAAAAATTGGTAGTGGCATCGTAAGACCAGTTACGTCACAAATGTCGCACCCGGTCTTAAAGGGACATACACGCCACGTTAATGTTGTCAATAATTATATTCTAATGACTTCTTCTTTATGTCCTTCTTCATCCTTCTAGTATCTTTGTGACTCCTCCCCTGGCTCTGACATGCCCCGCCTCCTCACACCGGATTCCGAGTCTGAGCTGATCTGTGATAGGGTGAGCATCTGTCCAGAGGCGGTACTCCTAGAGATTCACACCCCTCCCCTGTTCGAGGTCATCACAGAGCCGGACAGCAGGTCTGTCTATTTATTTTTAATTCTATCTGTAAGACGTTAATACACCAAAATAAGGCTATAATATGTAATTATGTAATTATTTTTATTTGTTTTTAAATAAATTATTTAATAAAATTACTTTTATTTTTACTTAAGCAGTAGCCGTATATGTTTGTATTAGGGAAGTAGCTGTATTTTCATTTAGTACTTCAGACTGCTGTAAGCTTTAGGTGTTACGAAAATTCAAAATGTTTTTTCTAATATTTTTTTAAATTAAATAATTTAATTGAATTTCTAATAATATTTATTATCATTTAGTTCTAATTAAATGTTATTTTATCATTATTTTGATATTAACTTTGCCAGTGGTCGTCACAGCCGTCAGGGCAGCGGGGGCAGTAGAGACTCTGGCGTCTATTCCACAGAGGGAGGCTCCAGCCGGCAGCAGCCTGGCAGCGGTCAATCCTCCGTAGAGACGGTGGACTCCTGGCAGGGCTCCTCTGCTCCCCAGGAGCAGGTGAAGATGGAGGACATGGGCCCGGAGCCCCGGGGTGACGGCGTGGCTGTAGACGAGGGCATCGTGGACATGTGTGTCTGAAGACAAAAAGGAAGGGATAGACTTTGGGGGGACCGGGTTGCTGGAAGTGGAACCATTGAGGAGAGGTTTGAAGGTTAAAAAGACATCTTACAGACAATGTTTACGCAAAAATGTTCACTGACGTCCGTGGCTCACGTTCTCGCTCAGTTTCTTCAGCTGACCGTGAAGACGCTAGAGCGCGTTGTCAAATAATTAAACAACTACAAAAATCAACCGGTCAGGAAATTGAAACTTGTAGAAGAAGGCGTCACTGAGCGATGGGCTCACACAAAACAAACTCAAAACTCGTCCAATAATTGCAGCGTTCCCGCTCTTCTGGCTGTTTCCAACCGACACTGTGACAAGTGAGGGGGGGGGGAACCCGCCGAGGCCCTGCGAGCGTCCCCCTGAAGCTCCGATGAACCTCGACAGTTGTCTCTGACAGCTGCATCTCTTTACGTTGTATGAACGGAGTGTTATATTATATTATGTGCCAACAAGAACATTTGTGCTGATATATGATTCTGTTGTACCCCCAACCCCTCCCCCTCATCACCAGTTGTCTTATGGTTGCGTCACTGTGCCTTGTGTAGTCAAAGGCTGTGAAATCAAAGGCGAGAGAAGTTAGTATTAAGATATGAGAGTTAGCAGTGCCCGTCTAGATCTATGAGGCTCAACCTGGTACTTGCTAGCTGTATTAAAACTCACCCACTTCACAAGATGGCTGTCCCCTGTGAACGAAGAGATGTGAGCGTTCTAACCTACATGGGCGCCGAGGAAGGTGTATAGCCGAAATATCAGACATGGCTTAGTGGTTGTATTAAGTCTGACCTGCAGCAAGAGTGCCCCCCGTCTCCATTTACAGGGAGCAGTCGTCTCGTCAAGTGTCCCGGGTAAAGAATTTTATTACAGTTAATGGAATTCCTTTGAATAATTTAGCTGTGGCTATCCAAAAGGCCGAACGCAGCTTCTTCACGTCCGTGGATACACGCAGGCCGTCGGGGTACTGTGCCGCGTATCGCTAACAATGCTAACCGGTTTCCCTTGATTTTGCGTTAGCATAACAGTGATATTCATTCCTGGCATTTTACGGTCGTGTAGAGAGTCGACGTGGCTGATGTCACAACAGGGCTAACACAGATATGAAGGAGATGTTTAGATTTGGTCAGACAGTTTCAACATGCGTAGTTCGGTTGTGCATTTACAACAGGAGGGCGAGGCCTGCTGCTCGATCTTCATGGTTTTTTTTTTCTACTCTGTCTCTCTTCCGTTTGTACTTTGTAGGAAGGCTGTGTACGTTACAAGAGTGTGTCATTTCTGATAGATGTGTCTGTCTGTCTGTTTGTATTTCTATCTGTCTGTCTGTCTGTCTGTTTGTATTTCTATCTGTTTGTCTGTCTGTCTATCTGTCTGTCTGTTTGTATTTCTATCTGTCTGTCTATCTGTCTGTCTGTTTGTATTTATATCTGTCTGTCTGTCTGTCTGTCCGTCTGTCCTATAGATATTATAGATAGATAATTATATGTAGTTATCCTGTTATCTCAGGCAATGCTGGCCGTTGCCAACCAAAGGCAAGCCCACCTTGTGTGTGTGTGTGTGTGTGTGAGAGAGAGAGAGATGTGTCTTTCCACACAAGAACATGAATAAAGAAATCTATTAAAAACAGGGTAATCCCCATCTATACATGAATCTTTTTCGATTTTCACAGAACATTTAGTTGTTTTGGAAGAAAAGGAAAGGTTTTCGATTTAAGTTCCTACTTCCTACTTGACTGATATTTTGAATTCTGTGTGAACTTGTGTGAACTTGTGTGTGTGTCTGTCTGACCGTGTTTGTCCAGTTGGTCCTGTATGTTTGTGCGTTTAATCAGTAACCAAGGGAACGGAGTAATCAATGAAGGAATTAAAAATAAGATATAGTTGTCTTTAATAGAAAAGAAATTGTTTTCGGCTCACGTTCTACAGTTTATTTGTCTGTCAGGCATGAATACATTTTGATATTCATTTAATTTGTTCATTTATGATTCTTATAGAATCTTGAAACGGAATTGTTGCTGTTTTGTTTTGTTTATAAGTTTAGTTTGTAATTTTATTTTTGTTTGTGTTTTGTTATTTTTTGCTGTTTAACCCCTTTTATTATTTTGGCTGCTATGGAAGATGGTTACAGTCCACCTCATGTCTGACAGCAGAGCTGAACCTGTCATTCATTGAACTCTCTATTTTGATCTGTGTCTCTCTTCCTTGTTCATATTGTTTGTTTGTTTGGTTTTTTTAGAAACTTGCTCCGAACAGAACTCACATTTCTACATTTACAATTTCACAGAACATTTAACTTTAATTTACATTATATTTCCAAAAGTGACTTTAACTCTTGCATTCACCCACTATATTTAACCAAGAGTGAATGAACTCTGGAGAGGGAACCCCAGCTCTGTATACTTGTATAGTCCACCCCTCAACCATAGATGTCATCCACTCAAGCTCTGTATTAGGAAATGCAAATGTCTATTGCTTTTATCATTAAGCGGCAAGACTAAAGATCATGATGCTGTGGCAACATTTTGAGGGAACAGAGCAGATGGGCAGTACTGACTATAAACTAGAATAGAAGGTGCTGACCTGGGACAAAATCAAAAGTTCATGTGTACAATTAAATACTGTAAGTGTCATCAACATTGAAGTAGGTAATGTGTTCAATAGAAAGTATTTTCATACCAATTTGAAGATTTGCAAAAACTGCTGCTGGATTTTAAAAAGTGACTGCTGTTGTGTTTTAAAAGACATAGGCACTTGGGACAATTCAAATCATGTGTTTTAATAGATTTTTTTCTTTAACCTTAATTTATTCAAGGAAAGAGCATACATGCTCTTTTTATGTCACACCCTGCTTCATATTTACAATTACAAAAACAAAATCAAACCCAGTACGACCATATTCTACTGAAACATTCTACTGAAAAACCATCCAGAAATAAGGACTGGAGGAAACCTTCCAGTCACAAGCCAGCTCCTCAAAACCTCTACATCAGCATTCATGGCTGAATTGTCCTAAATGCACGTCCGTGTTTCACAATCATTGCGATAAAAAAATCTGTGTTGCCTCAACATCCTGCCTATTTGTCATACTGTTTATGTCCATTTAAACTGTATAAGCATACTGTGAAGAAGTGTACTGCGTTATGTCAGTAATGTCTATGGTCATACAGCTAGCAAGTATTGCATCTACACTGAATATGTTAGTGGACAATCATTCATATTAAAGGAATAACCTCTTATATCAAACACACTGTGGTCAAGATGATTGGTTGTACTGTATGTCGATTCCCCGCTGCTATCATTCTGCTTAGGACATTCAGAGATGTGTTTCTAAACACATTATACATGTTAGAAAAGAATTGCTGAAAACATATGAAAAGAATGTGAACTATATAGTACTGAATTGTGTAGTTAGACCGTGTTTTTGTGTTCTGGAGCCATACTTAGCATGACTCCTCCCCTAACTCTATATAACAAGACTAGGTCAAAACCTAGGACTGTGTATAGTCAATTAGGGGCGGGCGGATCGATACCAACAGTATCAATACTACAGATACGTCTCGTTTTGAAGATCGAGTCAATATGATCGATACCAAAAAAAGAAAATGGACCCGTCTCTCTCTTTTTCACAATTATATTTCATCAACAAGTTGAGAAACTGTTTGTGCAAACTCTGTTCAGGTGTCTTCATCTTCAGGTGTCTTCATCTTCACGACAAGAGTGTAGATCATGTCCTGTACACGTGGACGCGCTTCTTAGTGCGCGTACTCTTTGCTTCTATGCTGCTGCTGTGCGCGCTCACTGTCAAACGACACGTGCACGCGCTTTAGTATTATTTATTATCGGAAACCAACATGTGTTTCATCACCTTGTCGCCAGAGGGCAGATGTCTTCATAACATAAGGATCACGTCCAACATACAATATGTTGTGATTTTCTGTTTATACCTTTCTCTCGTAATATCGTCTAAACCAGCGCAGAGAATACTACTTATTTTTTCACTATTTTGAATTTTATATACTTATATACTTTTATATACTATACTTATTTTTTGTAATCATTCAAATTTGACTGGGTGGTTAATAACACATTTTTCTGTGGTGTGAGAAACTCAGAACACATATTTATTATTGCTTTACACAGACTTTAATTTGGTTGTAAAAATAATACTTTGATTATTAGGTTAAAGTGCAAACTGCCTGTTTCAATTTAAGGGCATTTCTGGTCATACTGGATGGATAAAAACGATAGCCCTTTTGGTACATTAGACACATTAGTTGTGAGTGCGTTGCTGTTATAAGCTGTTATAAAGGCATGTTATGACTGCACCAATTCACTGTTAAATCAATATGACTAATGCAGTTGTTCCCCAGTCCTGTAATATCATTCTGTGGTCAATCATTCTTTTTGTGGCTGAGTTGATGGAAAAAGCGCCTGGTGTTACTATTCATTGTGCCAGTAGTGTCGAGTGTCTAGTGTGGGAAGTGTCATTTGAACCTCCCATCACAGATCTTTTGTTTGAAAGTACTTTTTTAGAGACGGCCCCTAATTGATCATCTTACACTTCCTGTGTTTGGTGGTTGCTTGTGAATCATGTTGGTCTAGATTGCCTGAGGACGGAACAGTTCAGATACACAAAGCTGTGCACACAGGAAAGCACCTTGTAACAATGCATTAGCACTGCTTGCTCAATCAAGTCAATCTCATCAATTACAAACCAGGAATGATCAAATGCTAATAAACCAACTTCTCTGCCCAGCATTCCTGCTTTGTTCTGGTAAGTTCTTTTTAGTAATTCAATTAAATCATAATGAAAGTGAAATACAAAAGGTACAATCAGTATATCTGCCATGCTGATGGAGAGACACAGCTGGTGAGGTTGGGTGTATGGGTCTGTAGTTTTCAAACTGGCACCATGTATGTACGTGTGATCATTTTCATTTATTTACGTGCTTGATGATCTCCTGGTGTCAACAGCAGACAGTTAAGGTGCGGTTGCTCACTGCAAAATGAGAATACTGTCTTGCCATTTCCTGCCCACAGTTGACTTCCTGCTCAGTCAAAGCATTGCTGTTTGTCTGCTACACCCTGGCAGGTCACAACAAGAGCACCTTCCTGCAGCTTCCTGCAGCTGTGTAATGTTACACTGTCTGAAAAACACCTGTTGCATTCAGATGTGGCAGTTTAAAGCAGCTACAGACAAGATTGTGAGATTTTGATTTTGGCAAACCCTTGAGTTTCCTAGTGGTTTTTTTTTTTTTTGTGTCTTTGCAAAGACAACCAAGCTGCTTGTTTTTGTTTACAAAGCTACTTGTTAGAGACCCTGTTAACCTCTATCCCCCTCGTCTTGACCACAATTGAGTCATTCTCTGTCAGGCTACACAATCAACTGACACAAGTCAGAAGTTATGTCTATATCAAGAGGGTTTTGTCCTGCAACTCACATTGTTTCAATTTAAACGGATACCTTCAGCGATGAAGTACCTAGGTTTAAAGTTGACCTCAGAAATATTCCTACTATATAACCCTACTACTATTACTAAACAAATGGAAATGGAAAGTATTAAACGTCAGACCATCACTGTTATACTATATCTTATCATACAGTGTGTTAATTGAACTTTTTATTTGATTTTAACATACTACAGTTAGCACCTTTAACTATATTTTGAGCAAATCAGAAAAGGCCGCCAGTGCATGTTAGTGCATGTTAGTGCATGTTAGTGCATGTCCATTTGTTTTGGTCTGAGATGCTGGTGCTCTAGTGTGACATCTAGTGGCTGAATATTATTATTATTATTATTATTATTATTATATCAGATTATGTTTACATTTCTGGAAAAGTACACTGCACCTCTGCAGCCACACGTACGTTCACCAACAACATCTCACTCCAAAATGTTCAAGCTAAGATCACCTCGGTTTGTTCACACGTTTTGTTCAACAAGATAATCGTCACAAATGAACACCACTTTTAAGATTTTTGAAGCATGAATGCAATCGATATAACTATTTGAGGCGCATAAAAGCTTCAAAATTCACGAGTGGAATATTGTTGATGTATTTTAACTTGTAGAACAAAACGTGTCATATCTGCCATAGCAAAATCCAGTTTTATTGAATGAACCCATGGGAACACACTTCCAGGTTTTAGGACTTACAACTAGGGCACACTATTTCCTACTCTGACTTATAGTGTACATTTGTTTCCATATAAAAACACAGTACAGTACTACAGTAATATGAAATGAGGTACATCGCCATTAATCCTCAGTTCATCCACAGTGGTGGCAGGTCTACCGAGTCCACAGCACCTGAGGATGGATGCAGTGGACACGAGGTACTACCTCCGATGGGACTGGAATTACACCCACGATAACTACGTCACCTTCACGGCACAGTCTGCTTTGTAAGTATCATCGCTCTGCCTCAACAGAATGCTGAGGTTGATGATTTGAAGTTAATCCCTGCAACAGTCTGGCTTGTTTGGAGAGGTTTCAAACCTTTGTGTTGGTCAAATATATATGATATGGTGAAACATGTTGTTCGCTTCAGTGCGTTTTGTTGTTGCTGTTCAGACACATTAAAGATATGTAAATATAAAATGGGTATTTAAAGTTGCATTTAAAGCTGCTATGTGCGATATTCTGATTCTACTGATAGTGAAGGGGAATTATAACAACAAGTTGTTACAATTCAAAACAAGCTGGACTGTGCTTAGCACGGTCTTTTATGTTATTTTAACATAAAATAACCCACGATAACTACATCACCTTTAAACATGCGGTACAGTGTTTCAGTTGTCATGTGTGCTATAATTTCTGCTCTATCCTGGACTTGAGAAGTGCGCAGGACATCCACATCCTAAAGTTATATTTCACTTTGGTGGAACATTTTATCTCTCAACTTTCTATCACAGGCTAAACCACGCCCATAGCTGCCAGTAGTTCCTCATAGGGCGCCGATTGGTTCGAAAAAACTGAGGTTCAGCCACAATCGAATTCGCTTGAAGCCTGACAAGATGGATTCTCGTGACCGCGTTTCTCGCGTGAACTCGCGAATCCAGCTGCCTCGCGAGATAACTCAAGTATATAAACCACATCTTCTTCTCAATCTCTTCTCAGTCTCGGTTTCCAGGATGCCTACACAAAGAGATGCAAAAACGTATCCAAGACATGGTGTGACCTCTCAGCCTACCTTGACTACGACGGGTCGTACATGCTACAGGTCAGGGCGGAGCGCGGAGGTGAAAGGTCAAACTGGACCTCGCTGGAGTTCTGTGCTAGTGAGACTGGTGAGGAATAATCTTCTAGTATATTTAACTCGTATGTGAAGAACAACAGATCTGTTGAACAGAAGAAAAAGCTGTTAAAGTACTGTACTGTAGTTCGCATTGGTCAGAAGACAGGAACCCGCAAACGTTAACGTCACTGACTTCTCTATGAAGGTACTCCTTCAAAACAAAAACGTTGGACTGAATCTGACATCCCATAATTAACACTCATTCACAAACAAGTTTGGTATTGTCACCAGGTTACCATATCCCATCATTTACAACCAATGGGAGCCTTTCATTTTAATTAGTATGTTAGATAACGGTACATAATATTTAGACTTGCATCATCAGGACTGAACAGTGGGATGGGTACTGTGGGATATAATCTTATTATAAAGTAATGTCAATCATGATGTTAATGTAACATAATAATCTAATCAACTGAGTGAGAAAACATTAAAGGCAGTATAGCTATTTATTTATTAATGAAAGAGACATAGAAAGGGCAGTTAAGGATAAGGTTACATGAGAAATACTGTGTGTGTAAGAATACACTGGAGAATAGGGAAGGCAGGCAGGCAGGTTTAGACGGACCGTTCGACCAGAAAGTTGTTTCCAGTCAATTCTGAAGAAACGGGTAACAAAGGAACCCGTAAATATAAAATAATAGTGTATGTGAACCAGATGAAGTAATGTTTAAAAATATGAGGATGTAGTGTAAGGTGGAGAGATGATCTAAGCTATACAGCAGGAGGGGTTTGATTGCTATAAAAGTCAGTACCTGAGGATACTACTTTAGTTGTTCCATGGAACAGCTCAGGTTTATTTGTACCACATGATTGTTGCAGTAAACTGTCTTCATATTGAACTCATCTAGACTTGTCTGGGTTATCTCATTGAAAGTTGTATTATATGTGGAGAGGAACTTGAAGACATCTGGCCCAAATGAGGGTTTCTGCCCTCAGTACCAATTAGGCACGATGCTGAAGTGCTGGTGTAACCAAGACAACAGTGCTGTCATAATCATGGCGTTGTCCCCGGTTACAGCGTCCCTCAGCGCCCCGTCACAGCTGAGGGTGGAGCCAGGTAACGCCACGGTAACTGTGAGCTTCAAGGAGCCAATGGCAGACGATCACACCCTGATAACTGACCTGACTTTCAGACTGAGGTACTGGATGGAAAATACGCCTGATCAGGTGATAAGTGTGCACATGTACACACACACACACACACGCACACACACAGAGGACTAACCTCCTACTGTCTGCCTTTTATGTCTCAGGCGGCCTTGGGGAGTTATTTCAAGGAAATATTCATGGGAGGCTGGGGAGAGAGCGAGCGAGTGAGTGAGTGAGCGAGTGTAGAAGAAGAGAGTAGTCTAACCACTAAACGGCTGCCAGATGTCACAACCTGGCTCAAAAGTATGACAAAAGAGGGAGACCACACATAGTCTTTAAATAAGACTGTGTGAGTGGTGAGGAGTGTGTGTATGATGGGTATATGCATGTGAAACACAAAGTACAAACGAAGACAATATCAGTCGGCAGGCCAGGGGAAGAGAGAGAGAGGATCGTGACAGGTCTGATTTAGAGCCTCCTGAGTCCAGGCTGCTCAGGTGTGTTGCATCTCTGACAAGGTCTCATCAACTTCCTGGAAAAAACACAGCCAACAAGGAAGGACAAGCTAGGCCAGGGCAACCCTGATGCCATCACACAGAGGTAATCATGGCTTTCCAATGTGTTTTGAGCAAACAAAATGAAGAAGACAGAAGGACTCTCTAAACACTTACCCAAACAAAATTGAGTAAATCAATTAGAAATTAAACTGAAAAGATTGTTTCCAACATCCAACGAGCTGATTTAGGTTTAAAGGTCCCATTGATAATATTTTTATGTAGACGAATAATAATAATAATTTAAAAAAAACATCCACAGAGCTTTTAGAAAGGTGAGGAAACCGAAATCTATATCTAATGTATAGCTACATGTTGCAAAATGAATCCATTACTGTACCACGAAAGATTCATCACTTGACATGATGTCTCACTATGAAATATGCACATTGTGCAACGAACTGACAACCACTTGAGGGGTCATGTGCTTCGAGCAACAGCGGTGTTGTGAAGTGACTGTAATGGAAGGGGGGAGAGGGAGTGCAAAATCTAGTGGCTGAATGTTGTCAATGGCACCTTTAACTGACTGATTCCTATTGGAGTAGCTTCTCGTGGAAAATAAAATCTCAGGCCAAGACCAACGCTTCAATACTCAACCAACTTTCTTCCCTCAGAGTTTGATGAGAGCTTTTAATATCAAACAAGTGACTGGAAAATGCCCTTGACTTCACTTCCTTGTCAACAAGCCATGTGGTCTTTAATGATAATGTGCGAGACAGAGTAATGACAGAGAAACAGAATGTAGTCCACAGCAGGACTGATCACTTGACAGATATTTGTGGTTTTTCTACTTCAATTAGAAATTCAGTTTTTGCTAGTAAAAATTGTCCTTAATGAGAGTAAATGTATGTATATACATAATCCATTTTTTTCACTGCAGTGTGGTTGGACCATTGGGGGCAAACATGTATGCATTAATGACACTGTTAAGTGCTTTTGATGAACGCAACTAAAGAAGAACTGGATGATTGGAAGGTCCCTCAAGTTCTCTTACTGTAATAAGTTCCTCAATGCTGCCCTGTGTTGTGCAATCTCCTCTTTTTTTTGCTGATTATCATTCCCCATTCTCTCCAGTGTGTGTGTGTGCTTTCTGTTGTGTGTTTTGTTGGTTTATGTGTATTATAATGCAGTTTTGTCCTGGTTTGGTCCCTGCGTATAGCGCCATGAGAAAGATCTGCGGCGCACTATGCACACTGTGGCTCTGGAGCCACACACACGGTACTGCCTGCAGGTCAGGGCCCTCAGCGAGGTCTACAGCAAGGAGAGCCCTTACACACAACCCCAGTGTGTGACTACCCTAGGTACGTAGACAGAGAGAGAGAGAGAGAGTATAACGAGTAAAGTATAACGAGACAATGAATAACGAGAGAGAAAATAGCCAATAAAAATTATATAAATAAAGAATAATGAGGTGTGATCAAGCACATGTCAAAGTTGGCCTGAAATCAAAGCAGGAAAAATGATAATTTTCCAAAAGGTTGGCTGACTATGTTGTGATGATGGGTGGTCTCCAAAGTGAAATTGCCCAGAGTCCCCACTTAGATGAAGGTGGGGGTTCTGTGTTTTTGTGTCTGTTTAGTCTTGTGTCAGCAGAGCTATTCCAGCAGCCACAGGCATGTTTATTCTGTTCTGTTTTGTTCTATTTTATTCTATTTTGTTGTTTTGTTTTATTCTATTTTATTATTTTTCATTCTCTGCTCTGTTTGTCCCTCCAAGGAGACACTCTGATGTGGCCGATGGCGACGGGTCTGTTGGGTCTTGTAGTCCTGGCGGCAGCATCAGTTTACATGTGCCACAGGAATTGGAAGAGGCTATTCCCTGACTATACAACACCCAGTAGCATTGTGGTGAGTACACAGTCTACTCTGTGTTTACCTTTGTCATTAAGTGCATTTTATGGACTACAGGGTGTCTGTAAGCAATGGTTCATTTATTCAAATTCAGGAAGGGCCATGGTGAGGATGTTAAGAAATATTTTATAGAATTTTCCTAAAGTAACAAGTCATATTTTTTGTTTAAAAGAGCGATTGGATTTAGTCCCTCGATACTTGAAGTTCTCTCTTTTCTGCTAAATGACTTTAATTAGTATTTTTTAATATTGCCCTCTGTGTTCCTGTTTAATTGATTTTTGATGTATTTAAAAGGACGTGTCACATAAAATATTATTATAATATATATAGGACAATATAGGACACTGGGGAAAAAAGGGAAACTCATTTGTAATCAGTAAAGTGTTTCACAGCCAAATAACATGGCCTGTGACTGCCGATCCTGCTCAGTTACAGAATTCAAAACAGATGCGCTGCACATCGTTGAACAATGCATTTTTCCCTCGTACTGTGCACACAGGAACCTCTGATATCCCGACCCTTGCTGGAGCCCAGGGAGATAAGCTGTGTTGTGTCTGCTGTGGTGGTCATGGACCAGACCAGTGGACAGGAAGAGGACGTTATACTGGAGGTCTGCGGGGAAGAGAACATCAGCTCCGATCAGGACTCAGGGAATTATTCGGAGGACAGCGGAATGTCTCAGTTACCAACAGGGCACACAAGCAAGCAGGCGGCCAGCAGACAGGAAGAAGACATTTTAATGGAGGTCTGCGGGGAAGAGGACAGCATCTCCAGTCAGGATTCAGGGAATTTTTTAGAGGACTTAGAGGAGGACAGCGGAATGACTGGATTACCAACAGGGCAGACAGGGCACCAGCTTATGGTCCCCGAGAGCCCTGGGTTCGTGTGTGGATAAATGTGTAATTTGATTGTGAATTTTTCAGTAGCTGTATATTGAGTGACTATCAGTAATGTTTGCCAAACCAAGTTGTCTTAAGTCATGCGCCAGCTAGCCCAGATTTCCTTTCCACCTAAATACTACATTAGATGATCCTACTAATTAGCACACTGTTAACCAAAGAGGAGGAAATGTATGTATGACTGTGTAAGTGAAAATCAGCTGGTGTAGAGGTTGGTGGGTTGGGACGGCACATGATTGGAGACTACTGGCCTAATCTGATAGGTTGGCCGCTTCATGCTGCAGATGCACAAGGTCACTAGCAAGGTCATAGCCATGGACCAGTGGGCTTGTAGAAGTTGCATCCCTGGATTGCGTTACTGAACACACATTTTGAGCAAGATTAATGACAAGTACTTGAGTAAGCTTGCAAGGCAGCTGGATTCGCAAGATCACGAGTTCACCACGATCGCGAGAATCCATCTTGTCAGGCTTCAAGTTAACGCGATTGTGGCTGAACTACAGCTGGTTCAGACCAATCAGGATCCTATGAGGAACTACTGGCAGCTACAGGCGTGGTTTAGCCTGTGATATGCCAAGTATTTTTTTAAAGTGCCTGCCCTTTTCCAAACAGTGTCCAATGAAGACTTCCCAGATGGTTCTGTGTAACAAACCATCTGGCACGTCAAGTTACTACTTGAGAGCCTGTCTGAAAAAAAGGTTTTTTATGTCAATATCAACATCTTCAAACCTGAGAACGTTGAAAAAAACGGTTTACTTTGATGGAAACTTAAATATGAAGTTGCTCTCTGGGTGTAGAAAACCAAACCAGTTACTCACAGCTGTTCTTTTGTTGTGTTCCTTTTCAATTAAACCATTTTTGTCCTTCAGGTTAAAACATCTGCTCATATGAAGGGAGACTTTCTGTTTGTTATTCTCAGGGAATAAATAACTTGAGGTAAATGTAAAAGAGGATCTATATTTTTGTACCACAGCTGCTAGAGGGAAGAGGGAAACTGGAAATTAAATGAAATGGTAAATAAAACTTTACATCACATTTATATTTGAGGTATTTATTCTGTCTTATCCAGAGTGCCTTACAATGTGTACAACCTTAGAATACGCTTCAGCTCTCTGGTTCATTATGTTTTCTAAATTGCAGGAATAGTTGGTATGGTACTACTTTATCTGTATTATCTGTAACAACTTTAAATAAACAAATACATATTTTGTCACACAGATACTTTGTCAGTCTTTCCACACCCGCGTGACGTCTTAGATCACAGTATTGTACTATGTCTAAGCACAAAGTTGGGAGTTGAGTCATTCATCTTTTAAAATGTTGGTTTACTTGATTTTATGCACTCTATGTATTCTATTCTTATTTTATTTTCTTCTATTTTTTGACTTCTCTTAAAATGTTGTCATTACTTTTATCTTATTTTTATTCTTATTATCAAGTGAGTTTTATTTTAATTATGGCATTATATCCCTGTCTTTTATGTTCATTCTTTTTCATGTGAAGCACTTGGTTTGTGTAATTTCTTTATTGTAAAGCACTTTGAGCTGCATTTCTTGTATGAAAGGTGCTATATAAATAAAGTTTATTATTATTATTCATTTTACTTGACACGATTGCCTTGACGATGAAACACCTTTCTCACTCCACACACAGGTTTTCCTGGTTCTTACTGAGCTGTAGTCACAACATGTTTGCACCTGCCTCAAGCTGTTTTTCTATGAAACGTTTACCAGAACACAGGATGTGATGTGACTATATTACATTTAATTTTTGACCGAACAAATGTGGCTAAAAGTAGCGTTAATGAGATTATATTAATTTTACGTATGTGAACTTAAACGTTCATATGTTAAAACAATTAAGAACTAATTATCTAATTGAATCAGATGTACTCCTGACCCGGATGGAACCTCGTAGACCGTAAAAAGACCGGACATCATGGCTGCAGGTTTTATAGTGTGGTTTGCAATTTGGCACTTGATTCATCTAAAGCAAACACACTTTTACTTGACATTACGGGGTGTTGAGAACCAATCTGATGATGAATGTATGTAAATGAGTACGTTTTTACTAATCTGTTCTTCGTTACGCAGTAATTAACTGGGACGTGCCGTGTCCCTTTAAGGGGCGTTTCAGGAAGTTTGACGCAGTTGTTGGGAAAGGAGTTATTTCTGGTTCTTAGTAATCGATGACAATTTTAGAATTTGTTTGAGCGATAATGCGGCCAGTAAATAATACTGGGGAATTTGGTCGTGAATTTATGCACAATTTGAAATGACATTATCATAATGTTGCGCGTTTTACTGTGGATCCACGTCCTCGTCCAAGGTAAAGATCTCAGTTTCGTTCTTATCTGACTAGGTGTGTGTGTGTGTGTGTGTGTGTGTGTG
>OMKK01090564.1:0-30946 GCA_900302305.1 Polymixia japonica
TGTATGAACATGACTCTCTCATGAGTCTGATATTGGGTATTTCTAGCCCCGTTACGTGTAGTGTCTTTTTCTCTATAAATCGGAAAGTACAAAAGTACATTATGTCGAACTTGGCAGTTTCCACGCACGACTTCCTTTTATTGGCAATGCTGACAAACTGGTTTTTGTTTACTTTGCAGGTACTATGAATACATGTTTGGCAATGCAAGAAAGCCGGGATACAACAAAAGAAGAACTGGCCCGTCTGAGTTGACAGAATTGCAGGTGTGGATCACATCACATGACTCTGAATGTGACAGCTACCCCAGTGTGACATCTGACGAGTCATGTGAGTCAAATCATTTCCTCATTGATGTACAACATCCTAGGTAGTTTCTGTGGGAGTGATAGCGTGTTGTTGTAAAGCAGAAAATCGTTCTACATTGTCACATGGACATCTTGTTGATTCGATGTCTGCAATGCTATAGCCAGCCAATGAGAGTATGCTCTGGTCAGTAATTACAAAGGTTAACAAGATAGTAAATCTAACAGTAGCGCCGAGTCTTAAAACCCCCCAGCGCCGTAAAGACTTAAGTCAGTTTGCGCTGTAATAATCCCTTGCCAAGCCATGAAAAGAATGATTTCTGAAGTAGTAAGAAGAATTGTCTCTTGCTGATATTAACACACATTATTTTATATGGTTGTGCACAACTATTTTGTCTCTGTCTCCACAGATGAACTCTCAGTGAACCAGCCTTATGCTGTACTGAAAGCGCCAAAGGTGTGGGGAGCTCTGCGTGGTAGGGCCCTGTTTTGGTTTTATTATACCATTACCACTCCAAAGCAAAAACTATTAATTAAAATTTCCAAGTTCTAATGCACACACATGACTGCTGATGACAATTTCCTGGTCCTCTAAAACTAAATATTGGGTTGATTCAATGTTTACAAGTCTCATGTGGTCTTCTACCTTATTGCACTGTGATGCCATTTTTGTGTCACTCTCTAAGGATTAAAGTTGCACATTACCAAATGTGTATCACAGTGGACCTTTGCACACATAACAAGCGTACTATAAAGCAATTTGTATCTTTATGGTGTCTTATAAAGACTAACAGTCATGTTTTGTTTCTTCTGATATGTTATGTTTTTTGCATCCTTTGTGGTAGGCCTTGAAACTTTCAGCCAACTGGTGTATGAAGATGTATATGGAGCAGTAAGTTAATTTCAATATGTTGACCTAGTGATAACTAGTCCTTTATCACATTAAGAAAGGTATTTTTTCTATTTTGTGTACATGGATTTGTGTATATTCATCTTGCATCATTCAAAAGAAAAAGATATCCAAAATGTGTTAACTGGTTGACTTTCTCTCCTTTCAGAAAACCATCAACGCAACAACAATCAGTGATTTCCCAAGATTTGCACATAGAGGACTCTTATTGGACAGCTCTCGTCACTTCTTGCCCATTAAGGTCATCCTGGCTAATCTGGTATGTCAGTTAGAACTTTCTATTTTGCCTTCCCCTTTTTGTTTATTTAATTATAGCTGAAAGTAGTTGATCATTTTCTTCACCACTTTCTGACATAGGAAGCAATGGCGATGAACAAATTCAATGTATTTCATTGGCACATTGTGGATGATCCATCCTTCCCCTACTTGAGCAGAACCTTTCCACAGTTGAGTCAGCAGGTCAGTAACATTGTTTAGACTCATGTTCACTTCCTGATTAATGGTGTGAATTAGTAGAGCTTAATAGAAAGCAGAGAAAATTTGAATTTTTCAATGAAGGACATTATATTTTGCACAATGTATCAAAGCTAAGGAGCTTTTTCATTGAACTATGTTTATAGGGAGCTTACCACCCATACACACATGTGTATACACCTGCGGATGTAAAAATGGTTATTGAGTTTGCCCGCCTGAGAGGCATTCGTGTCATCCCAGAGTTTGACACTCCAGGGCACACTCAATCTTGGGGCAAAGGTGAGTTATGTTTTTACTGAAGAAAAATGTTGTTGCATAAGTGGTTTTGTATTACATTTTATACAACTTAATTATACGTTTTAAAAAATGGTTAAGCGGTTAGTCCTTGTAAATCCAGGCAAGAGCGTAGGTTTGATTTGGAAAGGATGGGGGTATAAATTGTTGGGGGTTCTGGGTTCCTCCCCCAGAAAGATTTATTTCGCATTTCCTGCAATTCTACACAATATCCTATGACTATGTAGGACTCTTGAACGCAATAAAAGGTGGAAAATTATCAACGCTAACACTATGTTAAAACTTTGGAACACAACTAAGTTTAGAATATAACCAGTATGGATACACACATGCACTTCAGGACCATTTAGTGTCAATACTATTACAATTCCTACTTCTGTTGTGCTTTAATGTTAGTCAGCTAGGCTAGGTTCTTACACATCACTAATAACCTTAAGTTAAACCTGCACCGTCCACATTATACTGGTACCGGTAACATTATGGGCCACTGCATCGGTCTGTTTGACTACGTTCAACTCGAGTTCTCTCCTTCTGTTGCACTGTTTGTCTGCTTCTTCAGTCTAGCCACTTGTGCATGTGACTGGGAGGAAAGTGAAAGAAGACCTTTCTTGTTCCTAGACGAGGAGCGTGAGCGAGTTAACCCTTTGTGGAGCCGATGAAACGACTTCACTTAAACACTTAAGGAGTAGACCTTTTTCACAGCAGCCATTTTGACATGAAATAGTAGGGTAAACACAGGTGTTACCAATGATGATAATAAGGTTTGTTCCATTCAGCCAGGCTGCTGCTATTGTGCATGTTGGCTCACTGGAAATGCTCTGCTACACTAAATGGAACAAACCTTCATTAATTTCATTAATTAAACCTGTTTTTACCTGCCTCATGTCAATATGGCTGTTGTGAAAAATGTGTATTCAAATGAAATTTGGCGGTAGAGGCAATGTTAGGTCATCAGAAAACTGGTAGGGACGCCCATCCCTAGCTTAATTACGCCGTTGTATCCAGACATGTTATTGAAAACAAGTGAAAGGTTAGAAGCATGATAAACATCCCCATACACATCTTCCTCTTTCAGGCCAGAAAGACCTGCTTACACCCTGTTACTCTGGGACTAGTCCCTCTGGCACTTTTGGACCAGTCAACCCCATCCTGAACACCACCTATGATTTCATGAGACAGTTCTTCAAGGAGATCAGCACTGTGTTCGGTGATGCCTATGTTCACCTGGGTGGCGACGAGGTAGACTTCGGCTGCTGGTGAGATTCATTTCCCGTTTCTACAATTACACTCCTGCATCTGTGGCAAAGACTGATCTGGACATTACATTTAATCAGTAGTATTTGGTAGCAATGATAATTTAAGTCAGAATCTGATATAAACCAGTGTTTTCCTCTCCCTGCAGGAAGTCCAATCCAGATATTCAGAAGTTCATGGATCAGCAAGGCTTTGGACATGACTACAGCAAGCTGGAATCATTCTACATCCAAAGGCGAGTAATTAATTCAGGCAGTAATCTTCTGCTTTTTCAGAGTAGACACCAGGCATTAGTATGCCTTCTAGGTCATTGTATTTTATTCAGATTAAGCAAAAAGGTATAAAATGAAGGTGTAAATGTACCAAGACTCACTGAACAAAACTGATAATGGAACGGAAAAGAAAAGTTGTCTTCGTCAGGGTTAATCTACCACATTGTGTGTTTGACTGGAATATATGGGGTGACCTGGTGCAGGTGATTAATATCACATGATCAATTACCATATAAATAAGAAGAACATAGAGATCAATAAAAATACAGATTTCAATTTCAAATACAGTTGACAAATACAGTACAAAAATATATTACAATATATTAGATAATATGATGGCAATCCCATCTCAAAACATGTTGAAGATTGTCCCCATATTAAAGGTACTATATACGATATTTTGAACATTAATATAGCAGCAAACACCTATTTGCTATGTAAAGATATATAGTGGAGTAATGGCGTCCTGAGCAGAGAATGAAGTCCCTCTGTGTGTTGTAATCCGAGCTTCTCTGTTCTTTGTTTTGGTAGCCGGTCCGGCCGCGTGTGCATGTTAGTGCATGTTAGTGCATGTTAGTGCATGTTAGTGCATTAGTGTTAGTGCGGCCGATGTGCGGCATGCGCCAATTTGTTTTGGTCTGAGATGCTGGTGCTCTAGTGGCTGGATATCGTATATAGCTCCTTTAAATCCCACATGGCATATCACAATATAGTATAGAGAATATAGAAAAAAGATTAAAAAAAGAAAGTGAGAGAGGCATTTGCCAACATTAACAAAGTGTAATTGCAATTCGTCTCTGATCCTAATTGACTTTCATACATACTTTCAGGAAGCTCATGTAAATTAAATTAAACAAAAATTAAATTATGTAAACAGGCAGTCATAGTAGGACTTATACACTGCCCAATATATACACTCATTCGGTTTTCATAGACTCATTATTATCTATCAGTTAATAGAGAAATCTAACATTATCCAAATTCAATTTTTTTACCAAAAGTAAATGAATTAATTGATATTCTCCTATTACATGGACATGGATAGACTCTTGGATATCGTCACCGCAACCCAGAAGCGCTACATGGTCTGGCAGGAGGTTTTTGACAACGCCGTCAAGGTAAGTGAAGACTGACGGTGTCACGATTCATGATCATTTCTAAACAAAAATAAAAAAAATCATGCTATGGTTCTAATTTACGCTTTAGTTTCAGTTGTTTGAGTGTTTTTTACTTCGTAATTTCTTTTCCTCTTCATCCTGTGTTGGCCATAAACAACGACAACGCATTTAGTGTCATCCGCTGAGTAAAGTAGTTTGGCCTGTGTGATTATTGCAGCTGAAGCCAGACACAGTAGTACATGTGTGGATGGGCAACAGGCTGGAGGAGGAGATGCAGAACGTCACGGCGGCAGGCTACACCACCATCCTCTCCTCCCCCTGGTACCTAGATTACATTAGCTACGGACAGGACTGGCAGAGGTACTACCAGTATGAGCCGCTGACGTTCAAGGGTCAGTCCCCATAAGAAGGGTGTCTTACTGTGTGTTTGTGTCTTCTCAAACAGTATAGGGGACCTCTTCTTAGATTTAGAATAATAATGATGATATATTATAATGATATAATAATATATTTGGACCACAGTGTTTTTGACAGTTTAGGAAATATAGAATTGGAAAACTTTAAAGTCTTCCTTCAACAGGCTTATGCTTGAAAGCTGCACAGCTGTGATAAGGTGTTGACAAGAGACGGTGTCAGACATCGGTACAGACAACATGGGGAGGTGGTGTTGGTTGGCAAGCTTAGTTGTTCTGGTATTGGTTCTTTATTGGTTTGCATTATGTTCACTGAATATTTGAAAGATTGAAATTGTTGAAGTGTTGATTAACCAGTCAACATTTTATTCATTTATTTTTATACAATCATGACTAGCAACTTTCATGCTTAAAGAGATATTAACATGAAGGTCAAAAAACAAATCATGTTGTTTTGAAAATGGGTGAGAAACAATGGCTGACAAGCTGAAGAGAAACCAGGAACATTGATCTTCTACAGTTCACAACACCATCATGTTCATTAAAGGCTCTCCTGTGATATTTCCTACTTTTTTTCCTCTTCCCCAATTTCTATTTTATCTTGCTATTTTTGCTAATAAAAGTGTGTGTATGTATGCTGTGTAGCTGAAACCAGACACACTTATCCACGTGTGGAAAGGAAACCAGCAGCAATACCAGGATGAGATGGCAAAAATTACATCATCAGGTTACCAGACCCTGCTCTCCACTCCTTGGTATCTGAACCGTATCTCCTACGGCCAGGACTGGCAGGGCATTTACAAGGCTGACCCACAGGACTTTAATGGTGTGTGTCTGCATGATTGTTTTATTCACATCACAAGGGAATGAATTGCCAGTGGTGCCAGTGCAAACAAAGTGTCCTTGGGATATTTTATGTCAGTTTTTTTATTTTATGAAATACTGTTTTATGTCTCCTTTCCGTTTCAAAGTTGTGCCAGCCTTGGTAAATCTCTATCTTACTGTATTTAAACATGAGGTGTTGGGACTGTTGTGTTAGTTCAATGATTATATTTTATTGGGTTGATTTAATTGCTTTATTGAATCATGCCACAGATCTGTAACATTAGACCTCTGACAGATACACTGTCTCAAGTTCATCCTTGTCTGTACCAATCACTCCTCTGCAAATTCGTGCAAGCCTGTTGAACGAGGAAGGGAAAAATAACAATAAAACGTCAAATGGTAAGAGGTCACCAAATAGTTCTGCGGTAGTTTGGTTTACTGTTTTAAATCTCCCTAGTCTGTGAGGGTTTTCAACTCACTGGACATTCCCTGTGCTGTTTGTCTGATCCCCTGTTGAACTTGATTTGACACAGGTACTGATGCACAGAAGAAGCTGGTGATTGGTGGAGAAGCCTGTCTGTGGGGAGAGTATGTGGATGCCACCAACCTGACACCCAGGCTGTGGTACGGCTCGTCCTGGGATTGCCTTCTAAGCTTGTTATCGATGGGGGGAGAATACTCAGGCTTATCCCGTTGCACTTTAACACATCGCATTCTACGTCCAGTCGCTTAATTTTTGTCCCTTTCCGTCACTCCCAGGCCTCGTGCCAGCGCCGTGGCAGAGCGGTTGTGGAGCGCCAAGGAAGTGACCGACCTCGGCGACGCCTACAGCCGACTGTCTGCGCACCGCTGCCGCATGGTTGAGTAAGTATCACAGATCCTGCGTACAGGTCATGAAAAACATAGCAAATTAATTTTCATGTAGATAAGATTCAATTTCATGAAGAAAATTAGATACTGTACATGTTAAGCATGTAGTGGACTTGGACTTTCTTTTGTATGGCGTGGCTAGATTAGTTTGTTTTGTGCAGTAAAATTAGATTAGATTCGTATTTATTATTATAATGATATTACATATCATTATAATGTAATATGAAGATAATGTGCATATCTGAATGTGTTTTTCGCATTGAAATTAATCATTAAGTTGTATGATATCAATCTCTGCTAAATAAGAACAAACAAACATCGCTTTATCATCCAGTTAAAGTTGTTAACTATGTTTTTTTTTTGTTTTTGTTTTTTAAGGCGTGGTATCCCAGCTGAACCTTTGTTTACAGGTCATTGCCCCCATGAGTACAAAGGTATCTGAAAACAACTGTAAGGCTGGACATGAAAACAAGCAGCAGGGGGGAAAGGAGGCAAATGCACATAACAACCCCCTTGTTTTTATTTTTGACAGAAATCAAATGTGAGATTGTCTTTAAGATGATGACGATGCACTGAGACAATGTATTCTTTTTAAATCTGTTCTACAGAATTCTCGATCTAATTTGTCATACATTGGTTTGACATTGAGTTTAATAATGGTATATCTTTTTAAATGAATGTTTGTATAATTCAGTTCTAAATAAATCTTCAAAAAGTGTTGACATTTTAGTAGTCACTATGGTGTCAGGAAGTGGAAGAAAGGAAGCGTATGGAACAACAGTATTTCTGTTATATGGATTTGATAAGCCTGAAAAAATGGCCATGTAATTTGTAACAAGATACTTCTGAGCACAATATTTTTTTATTTTTTTTATTTGATGTTGGACCATATCAAAAACCAGCAAAGTTCATAGACTTAAATAGGAAGTCTGTATCGTTGTTGCACACATGGGTTGCACATCGTGAATGTTCCCTGAGGAAGTTCTGGGCGACTTACGAAATTTACCCAGTTCACCTTGCCCACCAAGAGTTTGCCAATTGGTTGTACTGAACAACTAAAAACTAAAACAGTAATGAAGTACTGACACAGTCACAGACCTGTCTAGATTCCCTACCTGGTTTCAGAGTCTTTTTAGTTTTTGCTTACGTTAGACAACAGGTAGAATTTTGTCAACAGCTAAAATTTATTTTGAATTGCAAAACAACATTCAGTGATCTTTTAATGCTAGACAGTAGAATTTTGGCAAGAGCTTTAATTTAGTTTAGTCCAAATGTTCAGGAATGTGGAGCAGATTATTTTGGTTTCACATCACTGCAGGTTATCTTGCCATTCATTTGCAGATAGAGATGTCTACAAATGCAAATATCTGACAGAGGAGATTCTATTTTTGTTTGTTCTGTGCTGCTCTGTGTATTTTCTGTATTTTGATGATATTTTGATGTATTTTAATTAAAAAGATTTTTTGGCACTAGTATTTTTATTTTTATATATTTGTTTTGAGGGTATTTGTATTTTGTAACAAGATGCAATTTAAAATATGTTAGACTCATTTGGTGTCATCTTTAACACTATAGATTTGGGTTGCTCCAATTTAACAAACACTGATCAGTGCCAGTAGGTTTTCATTCTAAATATCATGAATTTGGCCTAGTCTAATACTTTCATTCAATTTTCTGAAGCATAATTTGAGCTATTTGCACAATGTTAGTCTGCAAGCAGTATGTAGCATCTGTTACTAGTAACAAACATGACATCCAACCATCTACAATATAAGGACAAAGTCCCATTTCTTTATTCACATATCAATTACATTTTTCAGTTTGAACTTCACCTACAGCTTGCCAAGAAAAATAAAAGACAATAGTCCTCTGGACAAAGGTGCACTTGACCCGCATTTGCATTGCAAAAGCTCTACTTTAGAGACATCCTTTCTGTCATTAGGCATCAGTGCGCTGGTGTTTGCAGGGTTAGAAAGAAACCAGATGGCCTTTGGTCCTATAGGTGAACGGTAAGACTGCATTGAGAATGTGACGTCAGGCCAGACCAGCCACTCTTTTGAGGAGGGTACTCTGTTCCTGGGGGTTCATGGCCTCGTAGGTGTCCAGCTGCAGGGAGAAGGTGGCATTGCCAGAAGTCAACGTTCGTAGGATGGTGGAGTATCCCTTTAGTGGATGGGAAAAGATTCAATTAGTTGACAATCTAGGTGGGACGAGTGAAATAAATGAAATCGCAGCAAAAATTGTACTATATTTTTGAATGAGAGGTTCCTAATGTTATCTAACCCACCATCATCTCAGCCAGGGGTACAGTGGCTAGCAGCAGCTTGCTGTCATGACGACTCTGGATGTCTTGAATGGCCCCTCGTCTTTGGGCCAAGTCGCCCAGTACAGAGCTTAGGTGCTCCTCCCCCACCGTCACCTCCAGTGACATCACAGGCTCCAGGACCTGCCCACCTGCTTGCTTCAGGGCCTGTGTTGATTGAAAATAAATGTGCCCGTTCCATATATTTCTAAGTACAACATTTATGTGTTTTAAGTGGTAAATGTTTACCTTAAGCATGCAGCGAGAAACACAGGCAGACACCATAGCAGAAGATGTCCCAGGTGCCATGCTGACACTCTGGATCAATGTAGACACACCCTGGACTGGGTAACCAAGCAATGGACCTTAACCAAGAAAATGGGCATTGACAAAGTATTACATTTTTCATTAAGGGAGCAGGTTTACTCCAATATAACCACAAAAACACAATTATTTTTGTAAGGTAGGGAATTGTTCACTCAGTGTTACCTTGGAAATAAGAACTCTGCACTCCATTTTCCACCGCCTCTTTCACTTCAGGTGACAGCTGCCCTTCCACTTCCTCTTCAAACGTTATGTCACAGGAAGTGCCCATAGAGGACATGTCCCCAATGGGGCTGACAGCCAAGTCCACCGTCACAACGTGCCTTCTCTCCCCCACCGTACGGTCCAGCGTGTCTGTAACGCAGGTAAATCGGGGAAACTGTGGTTTTTCCTTTTTTCAGGACCCTCAGAGGACCTGACATCACTCAAAGGAGACGACAGTGTAATTGCCAACACAGTGACTTTCTTTGTGTATTCCCCACATAATACAGTGTGGAACCTTCCTCTTTATAGCTTGTTGTTACCTGTAATAGATACACGATGGAGAATAGTCTCCCTGTAGGCCACCTGCAGTGGTCCAAGGTGAGTCTCGATGCCGTACTCTCTCTTGATTCGATCGTGGATGATCTCAATGTGCAGCTCTCCCATACCGCACAAAATGGTCTAAGTAAAGAAAGTTTAACGAACATCAATCTCACAGAAGAACAAAAAGCAAGAGAAATATACCTGGCACACAACTCTAAAGGTGAACTATTAATAGTACTTGTCCTAATCCTGTGTTACCTCGGGTAGTCTGATATTACCTGTCCAGAATCAGGGTCAACCCTGACTTTGAGGCTGGGGTCTTCTCTCTGAAGGCAGGTAAGCGCGTGTTCTAGGTCTTTCCGGGAAAAGAAAACGGCATGTGTGAATAATAAGTTGTTAGAACTATACCTAAGACAGCCACAATCCCTTGTATGTGTGTGTGCTTCAAAATGACAATAGTTTTCACTGACCGGCCTGTTTGGCCATGGTGGGTGGTTCTATGGAGCAGAAGAAGACAGGCTCAGGGACCTCCACCCCGGAAAGTATCAGACTGGCTTGCTCTCTCTGTTTCGTCCCCTCCTCCCAATCTTTCTGGGCCCGCCGGGCTGCAGCTGCTGCTGAAGCTTTGGACAAAACAATGGTGTCCCCTGTGACTGTCTAAGCAACAGGAGGAATCATATGTACCGTCAGGAACACGAACATGAAAGATAACGAATGAAGTATAGATAAAGCAATGGCGAGTTCAACTAAGAGCAGAACTATAAATAAAGTAAGCTGTGTCAAGGTGTAAGGTGTGTTCTACCTGCTTGAGTCCCACAGTCAGAGCAATGTTTCCTGCTGTTAGGGAGGGGATCTCCACATGTTGATCAGCAAATGGAACCAGGAGTCTGCTCATTCTCTCACTACAGAGGACACACGAGTAAAAAACAAAACAACAGTTTAATGTATCACATCAAAAGGAATATGACCCAAAGCCATTGCTAAATCCTGTAAATAATACAATTTCTGTGTTTCAAATGATCACCTAGTAATTATGTAAAAGTCACTAGATGTTATCATGACTCTTCAGCTCCTGTAGAGGTCATAGGTGAGTAATTGTTGCTTGACTGTAATAGGAGCCACCTACGTGTTGTTCCTGTTGATGTTGTGGACGGCTGTCTGGGATTTCATAGTACCAGAGTAGATCCTGAGAAACACCAGAGGACCACGCTGCTTGTCATGGAGGACCTTAAAGGCCAGGGCGCATAGGTCATCTTTGTACCACCGCCTGTATAATGATGAAGGGTGAAGAAATCTTAAGAGGCCACAGCAAACAGAGCTACCTCAACAACCAAAAACCTGTCAGCACAGCTTAGCTTACTCATATGGCAGAATTATTTTAGTTAGATGATTTTAAGATACTGCTGTAACAGTTTATGTCTGCGTCAAAGGGTGAGAGATTCACTCACACCAGGTCATGGTGTCTCTCATTTGGGGCAGGTAGGTAGGCAGTGATGGCGTCTAGAAGAGGCTGAACGCCTTTGTTTCTCAACGAGCTCCCACAGAGCACCGGGACCCCTTTACGAGCCAGAGTCACACGCCGCACAGCCTGCTGGAGCTAACAACAGATACAAAAGACAAAGCTGGTACAGGTCAACGCACATCTCTATCCATATTCTCTGAAATCATAGGCACTATTTTGTCTGGATTCAAAGTTAACTGTGCCTATAAAGACAGACTCCTGCTCTTATACTGTGACCAAACAGTACTTACTTTAATGGAGGGAACTGCATCAAAATTATCACCAAAATCAGTTAGCAACAATTCAGCAAACTCATCATCCAGGTCAGCAACCTGTCAATAGAATAGAAATGCAAAGGAGAATGCAAATTGTGTTTTGAATAAAACAAATAACTTTAGTGCCAATTTACAATTTTTTGAGTTGTATCAATGTCAAATGTCAGTGTTGACAAAATGTTATAACTGGTACCTGCTCAATTAAAGCTGCCCTGGCCCGTTTGGCCTCCTGTAGAAGTTCTGGGTTATCTGTTTGGCTGAGGGGTTTGGTTTGAAACACACGTCCGTTGTCTTCTGTAGATTTCATCTTCCATATAATTTTCTGGTTGGTTAACAAGTCAACCAAACCTGTGTAGTTCTTACCACTGCCGATTGGAATCTGTGAATCATAGTTGCTCTTTATTAGCCAACATTGTGGCTCACTGACAATGTTGACAATGCAAAACAAAGTATTACGGCATATATTCTCTATTTAAATGTATTAAATGTATTATTATTTTTCAACTCATCTACAAGTAGAAATTGTATGACACAGACTCTAACTAACAGAAAAAAATTATATATAGATTACTTAAAATGCAAAAAATACAAAAAACAGCAGATTAAGTGTGCACATGAATTATGTATTTATTTTGGAATACTTGTTAATTTCTTTTTTTTTTATATGTATTTGATATTTACCTGGAGAAGGACTGGGTTGGCTTTCAGCTTCTCCCTTATGCTCTTAATGGAAAAACTTAAGCTGAAGGAAATAATGTAAATCATTTTAAAATTTCTTATCTCACCACTTGAATTTTTTAAATGGGAGTTATTAAACCTCCTACAAGATAGGAGGCGCTGACTTACTTTGCTGCAGGCTTATCCATCTTGTTCAAGAAACAAATGCATGGCACATTATGCTTATCTGCTTGCCTCCATACTGTTAGAGTCTGAGCCTGATGGCATTACAAAACACAGAGTAACAAATCCACATATGTTGTATCCAATAACATATTTCAACATTAGAAAAGAAGCAGCTTTAAATCAGTAGGCCAACCTCAACACCAGCAGAGGCATCAAATACTGCAACTGCCCCATCAAGAACACGAAGTGCCCGCTCCACCTCAAGAGTGAAGTCAACATGTCCTGAAATCACACACGTATATGCACACAGTATAGATCTTAGGATTGCTGTCACTTTTAATTCCCATCTCCCATGTATTTTTTTCGACAATGTTTCATTAAAATAAATGTTGATTGATTTTACCTGGTGTATCAATGAGGTTTATTCTATGGCTTTTCCAATCAAAAGTAACAGCTGCAGACTGTATGGTGATTCCACGCTCCCTCTCCTGAACCATAAAATCTGTAACTGTATCCCCATCATCAACATCTGAGACAGACAGTACGAGAGAGAGAGGGTAAAATATCAGTAATGATAAAGTGGATGATAAAATGGAACAATATCCACATTTTGTATTCACCATCCTACACACCTCCTAACGCCCTTGTGTAGCCAGAATAGTAAAGCATTCTCTCTGTTGTAGTTGTCTTTCCTGCATCTATGTGTGCCATAATGCCAATGTTTCGGATCCTGAAGGTATAGAGCATGGACAAAGCAGAATCAGCTTGGATTATAGAGTTAGTCTAAAAAGGATCACAAAAATTGATTGCAAAATGCTTTTACTTACTTGGATATATCTGGATTGACTACAGCTCGCAATGATTTGACATCATCTATGACAAAGAATATAAAACTTTCATTAGCATTAGTACTAGTATTTAAATTGCAGAAAACATGGTGTAACATGATCATGTTGTAACATGATCAACAGACATAAATAAACATACTAGTTGATTAAGCTGATATACGTAAAATGGATATTGGTACAAATAAATGAATGATTAAATTAACGATAACGGATATAATTGAAGTTGAAAGAATGTACCTGGAAGAAAGCTGTAATGTCTTTTCACATGACAGCTTATTTTCCATCTGCAGATCTGGATCCGAGTTCTTAATAAATACCTGCCCTGTGAATGACAATACCACTGTTGTAGATATAGCATGTTAACATAAACCATTGGCAGTAGTAATCGCCATCGCCTCTTACCCAAATCATCTTGCTATATGTCCCAAAGATCCCAGGTCGCATCTTCGATTTATTTTTTTTATCTTTGAAGCGTATTCCCCCAAATCTGACAGAGCCTCATGTGAGCCATGGTACAGCTAAACAGCCTGGAAGGGGCAATGTCAACTCAAATGTTAAATGTTATGACTACACAGTAGCAGCTAAAATACATAGAGTAGCCGGTAAGATGGAGAGAGAAAGACTACATATAAATCCACATTTAATTTAACGCAGAGGAAAATGATTAAAAATGTTACTTAGTAACATCTCTTCAGATAAATGAACAGTGAAACCACGCCTCCCCTGGTTTAATGCACAATTTCAAAATACATCCCTAGAGAACATGCGTGTGGTTGTATAGTTCCAGGCACGTAAACAGAAACTTGTACTGTAAATATTTGTAAATGTGTTTTGATGCTAACATAAATGTATACATAAAGTTTGTAATTAATATCCAACAAGGAAATATTTACCCGAGTTATTTAGTTAGGGCCAATATTATGGTAATGCAATGTACTGAGACACTTGTTCAAACCCGGTTATATTAAACGAACGGACAACGCAACGCTTTCCAATGACGTACTTCCTCTAAATATTGGCTTCGGGGAAAACAACACCTGTGACCCAAGCCCCAAGTAAAAAGACCAAATAATCAACATCTGCAACAACAAGACTCATCTTGAACTAATTCAACATCACAAATAACATCTAAGACACAAAATGGTAAGGCCGCAGTTTCTTATATTGTATTTTCTGAGCTTCAATTCGACACGTTAGCATTGTGCTATCAAAGTTAGCTCCATGTGGCAGAGAGAACGTGGCTGTTGTGTGTAAATACAACCGCTGCTGTCAGATCTGTCTGGGTTATTAGGTTGATGATCACCTTATGAAGAACTAACGTCAATTACATATAGATATGTATATAGATATGCATATAGATTACTTGTGGCTCGTGAAAATAACGTTGACTGGACACGCGAAGGGGTATGGAAACCCCGGAACGAGGTGTGTCATACATATATATAAAAGACACACACAAAATCCTTGTACATTTATTGTACAATTAAAATTTTTTTTTAAATATATTTTTATGGAAAAGCACAAATTATGGATACAATGTCATTGACGTTTATTTTACATTTTAAATAGTAACACAACACTTTGTCCTTCCACCCTCAACGTCCCCAACCATCCCATATTCAACGCCATCTAAATTCAGATTCAGAAAACACAGGACTAGATGTTAATATCCTTTGTGCAAGCACTTACAAGAGTTTGTTAAACAGCCAACGTGAACCTGCATGATGGTGTAATTTGGGGAGTGCGTCATCAGTAATGTTCCTTTGGGTCTTAGGGTGTTTCGGCCTTTCACACTATACAACCCTCACCAAAGGCGGCCAGCTACAGGGTGATCAAACCTGAGCCCGCGTCCCATATGCTCAAATATTCTTGGGAGTCGCCTTGTTGTTGAGGGTGGCAGACATTCCAAGGGACTATGCATGGCATGAGTGTCCTCCTCCCTGAGTCAAACATTGTTGACCGCATACCTTGTGGCTTGCTACTTTGGCGCCCAGCAGGGGTCTTTCCTCTTCAGCCAGAGCCACTGGCTGCTTCTCTCCGCTGCCTCTGACAAAGCTTTACATATAGAATTCCCATTAATCCCTCCCCTCTAATCTCTCCGCTGTACCAGGAACAGACACAAAAGCATAAAGTGAATAAGATATATACAAAAAATATATATTGGATTAGAAATAAATTGGAATAACAACAAAATTAGAATAGATGAATGAAAAATCAAGTTAAAATGTGACGTTTTTGGAATCTTTATATTTTGTTTAATGTAGTTTATGTTTATGATATTAAAGTTTAAATGCTGTGATTAGACCATTGGGTAAATTGGCTTTATTTTAACTTAGCCATTAGTTAGAAGGGAGTGTTGATTGCTTTTCAAAGTATGTAATGACGAATTGTCAGTGGGAAAAGACTTTTAGTAGGCCCTCTAAAAGTAAATTTGATCTCACAGAATATATTTGTCCATGTCATCTATAGCCTCAGAACGAGCACATTGAGTTGCACCGCAAGCGCCACGGCTACCGCCTCGACCACCATGAAAGAAAGAGGAAGAAGGAGAGCCGTGAGGTCCACGCGCGCTCCCAGAAAGCCAGGAAGCTGATCGGCCTGAAAGCCAAACTGTATCACAAACAGAGGCACGCAGAGAAGATTCAAATGAAGAAGACGTAAGTACGCGCCATTCTAATCTTTCAGCTGTATTCCTCTTTTTCCCCCGTAGCCCTTCTGGTTCTAGAGATAACCTTAAAAAGAGCATGCTAAACGAACAATCAAAACTATTTTGCTTTGTTCTTGGACATTTGTAGCATCAAAATGCATGAACAGAGGAAGACCAAGCAGAAGAATGACGACAAGACCCCAGAGGGAGCCGTGCCAGCCTACCTGCTAGACAGAGAAGGACAGTCCCGCGCCAAGGTTCTCTCCAACATGATCAAGCAAAAGAGGAAAGAGAAGGCTGTAAGTAACATCTTTTTGTTTCAGTCATCTTCACAGATTTGAGGCTGTTGTTTTTTGGTCTTTGGCAGCAACAAAAAATGTAAATGGTACTGCTTTTATGCTAAATTTTACTATTTTTTAACTGTGAAGTTGTCCATATCTGTAATGTTTAAGTATGCTAACACAGGTGTGTGCTCTGTGTAACGCTGTCTGGTTCATACTGTTTTGTCTCTATAGGGTAAATGGGAGGTGCCCCTGCCAAAGGTGCGCGCCCAGGGAGAGACGGAGGTGCTTAAAGTAATCAAAACCGGAAAGAGGCAGAAGAAAGCCTGGAAGAGAATGGTCACCAAAGTGTGCTTTGTTGGCGATGGCTTTACCCGTAAGCCTCCAAAATATGAGCGTTTCATCAGACCCATGGTAAGATGACATTACATTTAGAGTTGAAATTAATAATTTCAATCAAACTTATAAATTAGATAGTGGTGAGTTTAATAATGAATTATAATTTATATATTTCACACGTCATTTGACCACACTGTATGCTTGCACATTGACTCTTATAAATCACTGTTGATTCATGTTATAAGCAGGTTTCAAGGTTTCACGTTTCTCTTTCTCCTCCCTCCACTCCAGGGTTTGCGGTTTAAGAAGGCCCATGTTACCCATCCAGAACTGAAAGCCACATTCTGCCTACCCATCCTGGGAGTGAAGAAGAACCCGTCATCACCGCTCTACACAACACTGGGGGTCATCACCAAAGGAACAGTCATAGAGGTCAATGTCAGTGAGCTGGGCTTGGTTACACAAGGAGGGAAAGTTATCTGGGGTGAGTGTTCAATTCTCATTAGGTGTTCTTAACAGTGATTCCATACAATATGATCCTTAGGCTATGTTCACACAACAGGCCTATCTGATTTGTCAAATCTCTTCTTGCCTGCCTGTCTGTCCACATAGCGATTTTGAAGTGACCAGATTGCATTTGTTTAGACTGTGTAATCATTTGATGGCCTGTCTGCACAGATGGTAACAACACTCTGTGTTGTCTCACACAATGAAGGGAGTTACTTTTTCTTATTGTCTTTATGGGAGTTTATATCTCTTTGGTGCAAAGTGCAACACGAAATAATTCTCTGTTGGACGGAGAATGATGAAAAAACAAATCCAATTTGACTGGTCAGAGATAAGCCGCATGCTGAGGGTTTGTATTGGACATTAAATCAATAGGAATGTGGTTCAAATCTTATTTGAAAAAAATCATGTTCCGTGTGTTTTTGGATGTTCAGACTTCAGGAAAAAGATGCCATTTGTATCAGATATGTGGGAAAAATCTGATATGAACTGCCTGTGTGAACAAAGCCTGATTGCAAACATGGCAGTTTGCACATGTGGCAACAGTGCGGAACACAAACAAATGATCAACACAAATAATGTTAATATTCGATGAAGTTATGACATGCTGTTACATCAACCAAATGCATCTTAACCTGTTTATAATACTTTGCAAAATGTTATACTATAAAAATGGTATTGTAAAATGGTGATATAACGACATGGTCTCTTTTGTTTTCCAGGTAAATATGCCCAGGTGACGAATAACCCAGAGAACGATGGCTGCATTAATGCAGTTCTGCTTGTGTGAAAAGACTCTTCTATACAGACTGTGCCTATTAACACCACAGATACTACATTTGGCTTGTGCTATCGGACAGAACAAGAAAATCAGAAGTCCAACATGCAACAGGCTTCAAATCAAGGAACTGTCGAGATCTCTCACTCTGCAGCTGAAGACATTTCTGTAACTGAAGTGCACTCAAAGGAATTGAGAAAATAAAAAGGGGCTTATTATTGAATTCAGTTTGTTATGAATGAACCAGGCGTGATGCTTTTTGAGATCTTTTTTTCTTGGCAAAGACCTATCATGACCAAACGATCTTATGTTATGATATATTAATTGGCTAAAAGGTATCCTTAAATGGTAGCTATATAGCATCGACTTGCTGCCCAAATTGTTCAATAATCGGATGACAGCCTAATGAAACTTGTAAAATCTACAATAAATAAAAAAATAAATCATTGTTATTCTGTTTTTCCCAATAGTTTGTCCATTTAGTGGATCACAGCAAAATCATTTTTTCGGGTTTGTTTCCATCTAAAGGTTAGAAGCATGCTATTGCAATGTGTAACATTACATTACAGGGCACCAAGATCAGCCAAGCTTAGCTGCACAGTACCGAAGAACACAATGAACTGTACCAGTACATGCACATTTGAGGAGTGACGTCTAGCAGCAATGCCAGAGACCAAGCCCCTGTCATACTGGAAGTAGATGTATAACGACAGCTTTATTATTTTTTATAGCATATAATGACAAAGGAAGGAATGGAAAAGGAAGAGTTTACAATATATGAAACAATCAAAAATGATTTTGAAAAATCATGTTGGTATTAGATCTAGTGAATATATTGACATTTTTTCTTAAATTAGGTAGGTCTATACATTCATATGAATCCATGAAATCTGTTGCAGAAATCTTGAAAATACTTTTAGACTCAGCAAATTCATAGAAACTAAATATAGCATAGGACTCGTCAAGATTTACTACTAGGGGATCAAACAATCAACTATTGAAAACAGAACTTTGATTAGACTTTGGTTAGCCTTGTTTTCATAAATAATGTCAGAAAAATAGGCTTGTCTAATAGACTTCATAGCCATGTTATAAATAGTGAACTGCTCTTTATCAGCATCATAGTAAATTGTCAATTTAGATTTCCTCCACTTGTGTTCAGCTTTACAGCAGTTTCTCTTCAATTGGAAGAGGTTATAACTTTTCCAGGGAGCTCTTGGTTTAGATGAGACTTATAACTTTTTCAGAAGCAACAATGTCAAGGGCTTTCTTCAATTTGTCAGTGAAACTGCCAAGTGAGAGTAGGTCACCTGGTTCAGATGATGATTTAACATGGCTCTTATCAGTGGTTACAGATTTTAAACATTGTTTGACAATAGGGCCTGTAGTTTTCTTTCATCGGAACATTTAAATGAAAGAATAATGATCTGACATTATTGATGAAACAGAAACATGTAATCCTTTAGAAATAACCAGATCTAGGGTGTGGCGTTGTGAGTTGGCCTTGAGATATGCTGGGTAAAATCAGATGAAGCCAATAAATTTATGAATTCCTTGGTTTTAGGTTAATTGTCAATATGAAGATTTAATTCACCAACCACTAGAGGTATATTAAAGGCAATTGATATGATAGATAATAGATCTCAAAAATGTGCTGTGTTTTGGTGGGCGAACATTAATAACATAAAGATTGGACTAGAGGTGACATACTTCCTTGACCAGTCCATTACTGTGGTGATGTGAACCAGGGGACAGAAGAAGAGCTGGCTGGTCAGAAGGTGGAGAATGCAGATGTTTCCTCTTCCTCATGGTTTTATTCTGTCCGCGGAGGCCATCTTCTGCACAGATACTCCAGAGGGGCATGATCCCCCTCGCGCGCACCACTAGAAGAACAGGAAACGAACAAGACATCGCTTTAACTCACCTCTCTCTAACTAAGCTCAATAAAAGAGGAAAATTCCTTGATTCCGTTTGTAATGAGTCAGGGCACCAGCCTTATCAGAGGACATAAAACAGGATGCAAGTCGTGTCCTGTTTCTTTTTCAGGACCGTGGCCTCGTCTGTCTGCCTGTTTCACTCGGGGGTCATTGAGGGCGAGCTGTTCTCTGCCATGTTCTTCTGCTACGTCACTGATCGTAGTGACCTGAGGAACACAGAAGCAGCGATGAGGTGAAGCGATGTACCTGTCTCACGTACTGCTTGAACCCCTAAAACATGTACATTTATTAATATTATGTTACCCAGACAGGTGTCACTAAATATGTCAATAAATTGAAGCATATATGATGTTAACTTTTTTTATTTAAAATTCTTAAGGTCACCTCACATTTCTCAGCATTGCATTTGCTTTCTTCATTTACAGGTTTATCAGCCACTTGAAGGTATACCTTTGCTTTTTGGCTTAAGTGTGCTATTTTCTTATTTTTTCGTTGTTTTCTTGAACAATTTTCAATTTAAACTGATGTCTCAAAAGCTGGAACAGTGGCTACAGATAACCATCGATTGGTTTCAATAAAAAATTATTGCAATGCTAAGAACTACTTATAGTAATAATGTAACAAATTTGTTATTCTTAGTTTTCTTCTTTTCATCGTTTGGGTAAATAAAATTCCTTATCTTGTGCTCTTTACCCGAGACTCTGTGCCTACTTGCTCCACACCTGTCATGTAGGCTGCAAAAACTACCAGGGGTTTGTAGTATTCCTATCCTTTTTTTACCTGAATAAGTTTCAAGATTAAAGATTCAAGATTCAAAACTTTATTGCCATGTCAACAGAGTTGGTTGGAATTTGTTTCAGTGCAGCAATTAAAAAAACAGACATACACAATATAGAAAAACACTAAATAAAAACAGCAAAAACAGCTAATCAGACATTCATGTATACAAGAATCTGATGAGAGCCATTATAAAGTGCATTCTGCTGCAGCATACGTTAAGGTGCATGTTGCATTAGGCGGCTGCTGTCTGCATCAAGGTGCAGGTATAAAAAGTGCATCCGAGTTCAGAAGGGGAACGGCCTCCGGGTAAGTGCTGTTCCTGAAGCGAGAGGTCCTGCACTTGAGAGACATAAGTCTCCTACCGGAGGGCAGCGGTTTAAAGAGAGAACTAGCAGGGTGAGAGGGGTCGGCGATCACCTTCTGCATCTTGCGTTTGGTACGTGTGGTGTATATGGAGGACGCAGTGGGAAGGTCACGGCCAGTGATTTTAGACGCTGTCCGGACCACTCTTTCCAACTGTTCATGACAGTAGTGAGTACAATATTTGAAAAATAAATTAAAAGAGTCATTCTTTTGTCACAATTCTGGTGTCACTGGTTACCTACTTGTTATAGAATTGATTTCAACATTTTGCTGATGACCTTTAAAGCACATACATCTTTGGCCGCCAGTTATATCTCTGACCATTTAACCCCTTATGAGCGTAACTCATAAGGTACTTATGAGTGTAACTTCAGGTCACCTGACAGGGCATTCAGGTCATCCCCAAATCTAGATTTTATATTAAACAAGACCGCACCTTTGCCACCTACTCTTTGGAATTCCCTCCCAGAGGAACTCGGGCCGATAATATGAATCATCTTTTAATAGAGTGCCCCAGTTTTGAGTCCTGAAACCCAGAAGTGTTACCCATGGGTTTTGGTTAGATCCATGAAATAAGGTCTGTGGCTACAGATAAGATCTGTATTCTGCCCATCAGCACAAGCGCTGCGTATATAAATACACACACTCCCCCCTTAACCTGAGCAGGGTTTGTATTCCCACACCACCCATGAGGCTCTGTTTGTTTTTGCTGCTTTCCTTTCCTGTGTTACCTTGTCTTTTAGTTTTTGCTGGTGTTCGTCCTTGTGTAGCCTTGTCTCTTTGACCTTTGATTGTTCTGATTGAAAAGCACTCTGTAAATTGTTGTTTTAGAGAAGCCCTGTAGCCTATATATTTTAATGTTTTTTTTAGTCCACTAGGCGGCTCTCTTGCGCTAAATCTTACTCTCTATGCTGTATATGCATACAGTATATAACAGGAAATCGTACTGATTTACATTGTGCCAATAGGGGGGAGTCAAACCATTCTCCCCATTTCGTTCTGCATTTAAATGGCAATATATATTAGAGGTCTTTGTCAACCATAGACATAATGATTGAAACTCAATTAAAACACCAATTTTATTGACAATGCAGAGCCTTAAGTCTCACTGCAACAAGAATTACGGGGACCAGATGCTTGGCAAAGGCTCGCTACTGACAACAACAAACACACCCACCACCACCACAATATTATTATTATTGCACTTCACTTAATACCATTATTTAACCATTATTTAGGTTACCATTAAATAAAAGTGGCAAAACTATCACAAACAGTGAGCTATACAATAAAAGAGGTGTTATGATGTTTCCAGCTTAGAAGAACAAGAATTACACAGGAGTCGTGAATACGATCGCAGTTTATTGCTCACAAGATCCACTCATTTAAATTCAGACAAAATATGACGAGAACACTGCCAACTTTAGAAAAAAAGAAAAAAGAATATACTATTATAATGATATATGTGGGATAGATAGATGCGTTGGTGTAATATATAGCCAAAGGTTAAACATGGTGCACAACAAGAATAGCATATATGCCTATTTACTGCGTCGTATAGAGACAAACCAACCGAAAAGCCTCCACATACAGAACATCCGTTAGCGGACGAGCGTATCTCAACTTTGCATACCGCTCCCACCTGACTTCCCACACACACACACACACACACACACACACGGCGGTGTTCCTCCCCTTTTTTTTTTCATTGTAAACACGCATTGATATGAGCGAGGGAACACCAGGAGCTCGAGAGTCTGCTCGGCGAGAAGCGAGACCGCAGGAGACGTCGAGCTGTTTTCTGTCCTGTAGCCTGAGTCTGCGCCGAGCTGCGTGTATAATATACCATTTGTTGAAAAGCCAGCGAATGCCATTATCCGAAGAGCGGTAGGCCTATATATAATCTTCACTGAATATTTTCTAGCAGTTCGGAAATAAACTAAAGGACTTGTAGGCTGCTCCCCCGGCGAGAGGCGTCGTGGCTCTCTCAGAAGCGGCATGTTCGAGGGATAAAGCGGACAGAATTGAATTCCTTCTTTCACCCAAAGAGGTAGGACGCACGGCACTGGCAACTTTGTGATACCATCTTTTAGTGTTCTTAGCGTATAACGCTGCTTTAGTCTCTTTGATCTGTTTTATGAATTGGCATCTCATCTGAATTATCTCACGGAACCGATTACAATGAAGTCTAAAATATATTTTAAAAAAACAACAACAACAAAAAAGCAATAGCCTCCTAGTAAGAAAAACGTAAGATTTTTTTTATTTTTGATTATCACTCATGTTGAAGAGTAATTCAGAAAACGGTGTATCTTCCTACCCGCACCCCTCTTCATGTAACGTCTATTTGCATTTTACCAAGACATCCAAGCTGTTTTGAAGATGCGTGCTACAGATTCTCCCTGTTCTTTGATGGTGCATTGTTTCCGTTCGTTCTATCGCCCTTAGTGTCCCATCACACATCCTTCAGAGGTTAAACTCATTAAAGGGGCCCTCAGGTGTGATAAGTCCCCCTTGTTCATGTGCCTAATTTGATATAAACACGTCTTTAGTGGTAGGGCTTCCTTTTAAACACAATTAACCTGGCCCCTAGAGATGTTGACAGCTGGTTTGGGAATATGAGGTTGTGAATGTTACATGACAATCATGACTGATTCGATTTGAATACTTTTAATATTTTGATGTGTCCAGTTATCATGAATCTGTCTTTTTCCTAGTGGAAGATGTAAACAATTGGCCCATATAGCTTGGTGTTTACTTTTGAAAGTCTCTCCCTCCCATCTCTCTTCCTGTATCCATGGTCAACTGTGAACACCTGGCAATGATTTAAAACAGGTTCCATCCGGCCAGTCCTCAGACACAGTCCAGAGGCTGTATGTGCTTTTTTGCGTGTTTTATTTGTGTTATATGGCATGTATATGCATGCAACCGTGTATCTGTTTGCAGTGAGTGGATGGGAATGACACACTGTTGACATGTTGGTCCCAGGGCTCTTCAGTGTGGTTGCACTGATATTTATTGCATTAGACAATAGCTTGTGGAATCTAATTTAGAGGAACACTTTTACTTCCTATTACAAGCACAGATTATTAATTTCAATACCACTGCTTTTTGTTTAGATTCTGCTGAAATGAGACAGCTTTGAACTTATGTGATGTATTTCATTTAGGTTACCTGGTTTATGAATACACAATCATGACTGCGCTGTCACACTTACCATACTTACTGTATTACTGCTGCTACTACTACTACTACATAAATCAAAAAGGATAAATCTGAAGTAAATAAATCTTTGGATTTGATGTTTAGAATATAGACCAGATTAAAACATGAGCCCCAAAGTTCTTGCACCCACTTCAGTTGGTTGCCAATCTTTCGTAAATTATATTTGATTGTCCAAGTATAACGGCCTCAGTTTTATCATTATGCATTTAGTTGAAATAAGAGACATCAGATATTTAATGTGTGCTAGACAATAATTACCAGTATCATGGTAACTGGTAACAATCTGTTTTCCTGCAAATACAGCTCACATTCTTCAGGATTCAGGTTCAGCTTTTACAAATTGTGTGAGCATTAACAACTCAGTCAATGGTACTAAATAGAATACTGATTATAGGGTTATAATAGCTGTCCGTAATAAGAAAAAACTCCTTTCTCTTGCAAATTTAACTGCAATGTGGAATTCTTTAATCAATTCCTTCCATGCCTGGATTATGCTGCTAGGGCCCCCAAGGCAAGCATTGCATCTTTGAACAACTCATTTTATGCTATGTGCTGAACTGATTATCAAGTAGTAACACCCCAACTCCTGCAGAAATGTAGCATATAAAATCTCTAAAGCATCTGTTCTCAAGCGCAAAGGAGGCTATTTTAATGCATAGAGTTTCACAGCTCACATTGGCAGTATACTGCTATCTTCCAAGATGATTTTGACAAGGCACAATGTTAAAATAAAAGGTATCTAAAAGTTGTAAGAATCCACCAGAGAAACTAGGCAAATTGCAGAAGTTTTGTGAATAAAAAAGCTTGTAGTCATTAAACATTTTTTTAATTTATGCATGAAACAATCCATAGGTAATCTTCTAGTTTCGCTATGTTCTTTCAGTTTCACAGTTTCGGCACCAATAGTGTAGGCTTAGGTTTTGAATTAAGGGCAAGTAGTTTAAATTCATTGTGTTCATACACTACTGTACAGAATGTTTCCATGAATGACAGCTACACCACCACAACCAGCCACAGAATCTGGTTTTCTGAAACATTACACATTATATGGAGTGACTTTATATTCAGAAGTCAGATGAGTTGAGATTTATCGTCTCTTTCACCATAAGGAAGTTCAGAAATCATGAGTAATTAAAAGGCTAATGAAATTAATAGTTATATGATCAGGATTATGATTGAGCACTTAATTAAAGTTCTTCTGAAGCCAAAGGTATGACTGACCACGAGTAGTTTGGAGGTCCAATCAGGCAAATGTACAATAATTACATTTGATCCTAAGTCTACCTGGGCACAAGCTTGATCATCTAATCTTGCACTTAGAGAAAGAATTGTGAGGATTTTCAAGAGCAGCTGACAATTAAATTACTTCTGTGTGACCAAGGATATTAGACAACTAGCTCTCATTGTTACTAGGCAACACTCCTTTTCTTCCTAAATCTGAATAAGTCTCACTGAGGTGAGTAGCAGGGACTGCTCTGTTCCCAAGTGGGTTGGGAAAAACTGCATTTATTGAAACATAAGATATATTGTAGAATAACAACCATACAGGCTCTTCTTTGACGCTCCACGTAGGATGGTTAAGGGAACTCATGATCACTATAACATTAGGGCGGATAGACCGAGAAACTCTTCATCTCGGGCGGAGGACCTGGAATCTCTGAAACTGCTGTCTAGGAGGGACATGACATTTCTGGAAATTTAGTGGACGAACCTGACAGCTCTGAACGTAGGTAATAAGAGGGATCTCTGGAAATAGAGTGCAACCCGACATCACTGGAAAGTGTGTGGAGGAATGTGGGACCTCTGTGCAAGGGCAAGAAGAGGCAACTCCAAAGAAAAGGAGCAGGGGGAAGCCCTGGCATCTCCGGGCGGAGAGAGGAGTACATTCTGTGCATTTCTTAGGTAGGGGTGAAAAGGGCCCTGGTCTCTCTGTGAGGGGTGGGAAAAATGTCACTGGTTTTCCTTGGAGTGGTCTATAGAGGGGTCCGGGATTGTGTGTTCTGTTTCTTTAGAAGTGAATGATCAACTCTACTCGGAGGTGACAGTGGGAAAAGCCTCCCGCTCTCTACGAGAAGACAATGGTGATCTTCTTGACCTTTACACCTTCTAATCTTATTTTGTGTCGGACGTTAAATTGTAGTTTCTGGATTTTTTTCTATCTCTCTCCCTCTTGGCAAAGGGTTCACTGCCGTCCGTTGTCAAATGCATATCATTCTTTATATGATAAAAACGTTTTGTTGTTTTGTGGAGAGCCACAGACATGTCCGGGACATGTACACGTAATTTGCCTAACGTTTGGTTTCTTGTTTCAGCATGCTTTTCAGATCTCTCCAGCCTAATAGCCAGCGTTGCAGGGCACTACCTTTTCAACCTTTGACACCATTAGTCTTTAGCTCCTCTTCATTTATTTTCAGGCAAATTGTTTTTATATTCAGAGAGAATTTTGTAGGAAAAGGACTTGGACACCATATATTCTACAGTGGAATGATGTGAAAAACAATGTTTCTGTCTCAGCAAAATATTAATTGGTTACATGCGAAATTGCAAGAGCTGTTGTTTAAAATACTGTATATGTAAAACTAAAGTGGAAAATAATTAAATAAAAATAAGTTGATGTTATAGGAACTTCTTCATACTTTTTTCTCTTAATATAACTTTCCTGTCTTTCTCTTGGTCAGTCTTTATTGAAGATCTTGATGTTAATAAATCCATGATGAGAAGATGATCTTGTTATACTACAAAAAATCCTCGACTCATTAATATTCTTGAAGTCTTGACTAAGAAATAGTAGAACACAAAATATTGAACACTGTAAAGTGAAATCATATCCAATTTTTAAATTTCTCTGACGCTCCTCTGGACTAAGACTACTCTGTAAAACATTCTGTAACTTTGCAAAACAGATAATTACATATTTAAATATGTAAGCTAATATATTTAAAAGAGATTCTCCTTATTTGTCTTTTTCAGGATTCAATGAAAATGTCCGTCTGCGTCCATGAAAACCGAAAGTCACGTGCCAGCACTGGCTCTATGAACATCTACCTTTTCCATAAGTCCTCTTATGCTGACAGTGTCCTCATGCACCTAAATTCACTGCGGCAACAAAGGCTCTTCACAGATGTCCTGCTTCATGCTGGTAGCCGTTCGTTCCCATGCCACCGTGCTGTGCTGGCTGCCTGCAGCCGCTACTTTGAGGCCATGTTCAGCGGTGGTCTGAGGGAGAGCCAGGCCAGTGAGGTAGACTTCCGCGACTCCATCCACCCAGAGGTCTTAGAGTTACTGCTGGACTATGCCTACTCCTCACGTGTGGTCATCAATGAGGAGAATGCAGAGTCGCTGCTGGAGGCCGGGGACATGCTGGAGTTCCAGGACATCAGAGACGCCTGTGCTGAGTTTCTGGAGAGGAACCTCCACCCATCCAACTGCCTGGGCATGCTGTTGCTGTCTGATGCCCACCAGTGTACCAAATTATCAGAGCTCTCCTGGGGCATGTGCCTCAGCAACTTCCCTGCTATTTGCAAGACAGAAGACTTCCTCCAACTGCCCAAAGACATGGTGGTGCAGCTTCTGTCTCATGAGGAGCTGGAGACAGAAGATGAAAGGCTGGTTTATGAGGCTGCTCTTAACTGGGTCAACTATGACCTGGAAAGGAGGCACTGCAACCTTCCAGAGCTGTTGAGAACAGTTCGCCTGGCACTGCTTCCTGCCATCTTCCTTATGGAGAATGTCTCCACAGAAGAGCTGATAAATGCCCAGGCCAAGAGCAAGGAGCTGGTGGATGAGGCCATCCGCTGCAAGCTGAAGATCTTGCAGAATGATGGTGTGGTTAACAGCCCCTGTGCCCGGCCACGAAAAACCAGCCACGCTCTCTTTCTGCTGGGAGGGCAGACCTTCATGTGCGACAAGCTGTACCTGGTGGACCAGAAGGCCAAAGAGATCATCCCCAAGGCTGACATCCCCAGCCCCAGGAAGGAGTTCAGTGCCTGTGCCATTGGCTGTAAGGTTTACATCACAGGCGGGAGAGGCTCAGAGAATGGCGTGTCGAAAGATGTGTGGGTCTATGATACCGTCCATGAGGAATGGTCCAAGGCAGCACCCATGCTCATTGCCAGGTTTGGTCACGGGTCTGCTGAGCTGAAACACTGCCTCTATGTGGTGGGAGGTCACACAGCAGCGACCGGCTGTCTTCCTGCCTCTCCCTCCGTCTCACTCAAACAGGTGGAGCAGTTTGACCCCGTGGCCAACAAGTGGACTATGGTGGCTCCTTTGAGAGAGGGCGTGAGCAACGCGGCGGTGGTCAGCGTCAAGCTCAAGCTCTTCGCTTTCGGAGGAACCAGCGTCACCCACGACAAGCTCCCCAAGGTGCAGTGTTACGACCCGCAGGAAAACCGATGGACTGTACCTGCCTCCTGCCCGCAGCCCTGGCGCTACACAGCTGCCGCGGTGCTGGGGAACCAGATCTTCGTCATGGGCGGGGACACGGAGTTCTCGGCGTGCTCGGCCTATAAGTTTAGCAGCGACAACTACCAGTGGACTAAAGTGGGCGATGTGACGGCCAAGCGTATGAGCTGCCAGGCTGTGGCGTCGGGGAACAAACTGTACGTTGTGGGCGGTTACTTTGGAACGCAGCGGTGTAAGACTTTGGACTGCTATGACCCCACGCTGGATGCTTGGAACAGCATCACCACTGTGCCATACTCCCTCATTCCTACTGCCTTCGTCAGCACCTGGAAACATCTCCCGGCCTGAGCCCCGCGACCTCTGATCCACCCCCTTCAATGAGGTAAGAAGAGCCTGCTCTGTTATAGCATAGTCAGTGTTGTTCAGTGATATAGGAGAGCTAAATTTGTTAAGTCTAGATGATACTGAGAAGATGTCCATAGTATTTCTCTGGGGATGGGAGGAGAATGATCTAGGAAAGCTGGAGCTCTTTTTATAAGAGTGGGTATGACGTTAGAGCTTCTATAATCCAGTAGTACATTTTACTATTTTGCCAAAGACAGAATACAGGATGAAACAAATGTATTAGATAATACATAAATCGGTAGATACCTATATACTTGCCCTAGTATGTATTGTGTGTGTGCATGCGTGTGTGTGTGTGTATGTGTGTGTGTATGTGTGTGTGTGTGTATGTGTGTCTCTGAGGAGGGGTGGGGGTGGACTGGCATGGGAGTTGATAGGAGATTGTGTGTGTTGGTTAAGTGAGTTATGAGGCAGTAGGGTTGGGCAGAAGGACAGAGAGGGTAATTGAAACAGAATAGAAGATGTGTATTGTTCCTGTGAGGGTTCTCAGAGAGGAAGGGGTTCGGCCAATTAGACCAGCGGCGGCCAGCAGCCCGGTGAAGCTAATCCACTCTCAATCGCCTCCTTTTGATGAGGTTACGGTCCTGCACTGCATGAGAGGGAGGCAGCCGGCAACTCATGCCGCATGGGAGACCGTTGATTATCAGTCGAGCTGTGGAGTTACTCCGAGGAGTTGGCAGCAGGAATAGCAGGAAGAGGAAATTGTTAGGCTGTAGAGCATTTAGCTTTGATGCCCCTACACACACACACACACACACACACACACACACAAACGCACACCATCCTTGGCGAAATCAAAATGCGCCGTTGAACTGTGCAGGCTCCCAGTGTCTTCTCCCACCTCCCTCCGTGTCTCGCTGGCCTCGTTCTAACCCCGCTCCCTCCTTCTGTGATGGTAAACAGGCCAGACGTATGTGGAACGCGGGTAGTCAGTTGGCAAACCTGATCATTTTGCACACTGCAGGCTGTAGAATCTCAATCCTACTCTCCCTTTTAGACTCGCATCACAGGAGACGTAAACACGTTTCATTTAGCCGTGTTTGTTGAATCGGCTGCCCGACCTTAGCTCTTGAGAGAGTGAGGGGGAGAGGAAGCTTGACTGCCCAGCTGTACGGCGTAGTACCGTCTCCCACTCGCCAACGCCGGTGAGCATTGCAGCATCACTGCTCTGATACTCCGACGCTCCTCCACCCTCCAGGATGAAATACTTTCTGACTTATAATTCCCCCTTTTGTGAGTGACTCATCTCTGAAAGAGAGAGACCAGGGCGAGGGCTTTAACCGTCTCTAAGACAAGGCAACGTTTAACGTTTAATTCAAGTTTTTTCCGCGCACCTGCCTGTCATGGCGACTGACGGCCTGCTCTCAACACAGGGTGGAAAGGGGAGTTGTGACAGAAGGGGGAATGGAAATAGACGCTGAACGTTTATGGATGAAATAGGAAGGCGGTGTGTTTTTTCCCCAGCAGAAGGAAAGGTTGGTTGCGTGCCAACTGTTGTGTTTTCACACCTTTTTGATGTAGCTCAAAAGCTAGTTTTTCCCAGGGGGGAGATTCTGGCAGATCTAAAAATTCTCCCTCTCCTATCACATGCCTTTTCTTTGTGGAGTTGAGACCCCAGCTGTATACACTGTATGTTTTTAGCAAATATAACATTATGCGTACAGCTGCCATAACGCATCTACTTTTATTTTTCAATCAATAAATATGGCTTGTTGGACTGATTGAGCCCAACTTCAAGTGAGGGACGTCAACAGCACTTATTTGGAGTAGAGTAACCTGATCATCTTCTGGAGTAGAGTAACCTGATCATCTTCTGGAGTAGAGTAACCTGATCATCTTCATCTGACTTCAAATTTCAAAGTTGAACGACCTGGGTTATTCTTGTGGAAATCCCTTCAATGGCCAAACTTGAGCCCAAAAACACAATGT